>NW_019776024.1:288439-305684 GCF_001039355.2 Lingula anatina | reverse complement strand
AACTTCATTTAGACATCGGTACAACAGATAAGACATCTTTAACTAATATTAATCTAGCTCAACTTTAGTTTTAAAGGAAGAAGGGGGGAGGTAAATATGCTGATGGGATTACATTTGGTATCATATCTTCGCACACCCGTGGTGTATTAAATTCTCCATTCAAGTCAAGTTATCCCACAATGTTGACTCTCTCTATCACTGATTCTGACAAACATAACAAGCTGTCAAAAGTCCAATGGGGTTCAATTTGCCAAGAGATTAGATAGCAACCATAGTCCATCAGCAAATTACTCATTTAATCATACACGTGCTCCAATCGACCTTTTTTCTTTCTGTGTGCGACCTTCATCAGCAAGATTATCTGTACACATTTCGAATGGGCTCCGAAAATTAACTCCTGTCAACACCATGTGTCCGGACCACGTGCATTTGTACCGCTCCCAGCAAGGAGTGACATCCACGTAAGGGAATAAAGATCATCTGTGATACGAGGACAAACACGTAGCCAATGAACTATATAGCTCATTGCCGTAACCAATTAAAATAATTCTATCAGAAAGTAACAGCATCAGTGCTTCACAGTTCAAGTTTAATATTGTGAAAAACTTCAAAAATTCGACGGAAAATTTTTGAAGTCGGATATGTACTTGGTAAGACGTTTCAAATAATCTAGTCGGTTGATCTTGATTAGTGTAGTGCCATTGGCGAATAAACATAGCAGGAACTAATAACTATATGACTTAATTTTAACGATGGAATTGTGCATATACCCCGTTTTAAATATAAATTCATATTTAAACGTTTTAAGTTGTATGAATCAAAATTATGGAACGAGCTGCCAGGTTGTTTACATAACTTTCAAGTGACGATTTTAAGAAATTTTTTAATACCTGGAAATAGAAGGGTTAAGAAGTAAATGTGCACTGTGTAAGTAGAGAGTATATCTCAATACTTATTGTTTCATATCCTTGTTTTCTCTATCTCCTATATAGTTTGTTTTATTCTTTATATAAATGTCAATGAAAAATCTAGTGTCCTTGACTTACAAACATATAACCAAATGACTTAAACAATTGAAGAATACTTACAACGCAGATAAAAATAATTTTATAAATAACTGGGTACTGATCCATGCCTCCTCACAGACATCTCCATTAGACTTTTAAACCTTTACCCCTGCCATTTATTGTCTATCAGTTGTAACCAATCAAATCAGTAAAAAATATCAAATTAAAATAATAATGACACCAAGCACTAACCATGGCTTTCTGTAATTTTTTATCTTACATGCACTTATAATACGCAACATTGCAGTTTTTAGTTTGAAAACTGTGAACAGAACCATGCACCTGCAAACTAATTGCACAAGCAACTGAAAACTTCTTTAATATTGAGAGAAAATTTCAAATATATTTCAGACATAATCTTTTCTCCAGTAGAAATATATGTGCCATGGATCACTTGACAAAAGTCAGTTAGGGCTGGCTAAAAATAATATTATTAAATTGTTAATGATAACAAAATTAAGCATGTCATTGTAAAAATCACATTTTATTGCATTTAGGGGATATCTTTTGAGCACATTCTGTAATACGGAAATATCCATATTAATTATGATGATGATTGTAAAAAAGAATAAATTATTCTTCTGAGAATGCTTGACATGTCATAATTTACTATATATAAACACAATAATGTATTGCTTCCAAACTAAAACATCTGCATAGGAAAAAAAAATACTTTAAAATGTTTATCTAGNGTTACAACAATAAATGACTTTGTAGGCTAGGGCAGCACATGTAATATTTTACATAATTAAAGGGATAATAACTCTTTGTATGAGATCTATATTTCACAATAAAAACATTGTAAACAACTCATAGAAATAAAATATATTGTTTTACCACAAAAACGGCAGTTATAGCTATTATTCTGATATCTAAACTTGTTATCGGTCCATGTGATCTCCATAGATGGCTATACTCTGCAATAATCTCTTAAGAGATCAATACAAAAAAAGTAACTTTTTAGAAAAAAACAGGGAATAACTTTGGATATAGTAATGGATTCATTAACCAATGGTAAGTATTGAAAAATTGTTGTTTACGCCAGGAAAATTAATTTTTTGGCCAAAACGAACAGTTATAATTAGCATTGGGACTAGCATTACATATTGCAATGTCATGTAAATCTGAATAAGCACAATCACCCTCTCAAAAAATATTGCTTTCAGAAAACAAAAAAATCACAATCAAAACATGTACATATAAAAATTGGAATCAGTTTATGATCTATATTATAATTTCTGTTTAATTTAACCTTGAGACAAATCCTTGCCCACCTCAGAATAAAATCATATAAAATATATAAGTGTTAAAATTATCTTTTTAAAATGTATCTTAGTTTCCACAATCACAGCCATATAGATAACAAAAAGCAATCATAAGCTAATAACTTCTTCTCTTTTGGCTGATCTCCTTAATTTTCTCCTTAAGAATGCCAGTCCAGTCCTCTCCCTTATTCATGTCTATGTACCTGGTTGGTTTGGTTTCCAAGGCAGCTATCTCTGGTGTTGGCTGGGGAGTGAGGCCAGCTAATGTAACTGCCTCTGGGAACTTGGCAGGAGATGCCGTAGCTATGCATACTCTTTTGGGTATCACATCAGAACTGAAATTATTACGGAAGATGTCTCCATGAGCTGTCATCTATATGATTTTGCTTTCCTGTTCTTACATCATTATGTTCTGTGGATTTGGATTAACATTATAAATATCTATTAAAAATTGAATCTCTCTGAAATAAATGTGTATCCAGGTTTTTCACAGAAATTAAATAATAAAAAAATCAAACATTCTGAATCAAATATCCTATATTTGTTATTTAAATATTCTATTTCTCTAACAATTTGATGAGGCTACACATTCCCAAAGCACCTGTATGTTGGTGTATGGTTAGCGATGGTTGATGATAGAGACCTGGTGGGCCAGGATGCTGAACAACAACAAATAATTCCTTCCCTGATTTGATGTTATTGTTTAATTGACTAAGAGACCACCATCATATGTGGACACATTCAATTTGGTGGACAATGGCCACTTACTTGACCAGAGTGTTGTAGTGGTAGGCAGCAGCCACAGCAGTATGTGGACATAACAGATACTGGTTCTCCTTCCAGCAACGTGCCATTGCAGACTTGATCAAATCATCATCAGCAACAAAACTTTTTGTAACAATCTTTTTCATCTAGAAAACAGGACAACGTGTTCAACTGTTAAAGACCTGAGTTGAATTCCATGTGTGTATTTTCATTTTCACCTTTACTGATTCTGTATCTAATAAATGCTTTAATTCAATTTAAAAGATCAAATTGAATCATTTCATTGCATTTATAAAAAAATCAGTTATGAGAGAAAAGAATTTGTTCTATCACAGTCATAATCTTCTTTTCTTCTTTCAAGAAAAATTAGTATCATATTATCTTTAATATGCAAAATACAAAATCAATGCACTGCACTTACTTTTTTGAAAACATCGTCTGGTATAACTGCTTCTCTACCAGCCTCAAAAGTCTCCATTATTTCCTTGACAAGTTTTCCATTACTGTTACTAAGCATGTACAAAATTCTCTGCATATTGTATGGATTCTGAATTTAAATTTTTAATTCTATTTGTAAAAATAATATTGAAAATAAAATGCAATTGCCAGATTTTCCAATTCTCTGGGCCATATTTTACAACCCAACTATTTGGTATAATTTTTCTGTACAAGTATCTCAGAATAGCATTAATTGATATAATCACTTACATGCAAAATTGATATTGAGAGCTTTAATTGGCATTCCTCAAAACAATATAAAATTTTCAATGTCATAGCAAAACAGATGTTAAAACAGACAAGAGAGTAATAATAAATATCACTTCACATCTGGTTCAGAATATGTTACAAATATCACTTCATTTCAATTACAAATCTCACTGTATTCCCAGCTCCTTTACCTGAATATCCATGGCTGGAGCAAGAGAGGGGGTCATTGTGGAAGGCATTTTAAGCTTTCCCTCTGTACATATATGATACATGATATCATTTCTATTGACTGTTACTGTTATCTCTATAGGAAGGCCCATAAACCATGCGAGGCAGCCAGCTGAAATAGGAATGAAAACAGTCAACAGTACTTCTAAGTGGATAATAAAAGTCTGCTGATTGGAAAAAAGAGGATGATGACTAATGTACCACAAGTAATATGAATGAAAGTAATAATATAAATAAATGAAAGAAAAAATGCCAGCTAAATCTGAAAATAATGCACAGCCTAACTACTACTATCTACACATAAGGCTGCAATGAAGACAAATACCCACTAAAATCACATAAAAGAAATATAATTTTTGAAACATCAATCTCAAAAGTACCCTTCTCAAATTTGATGTCTTTTAGTCCAATTTATATACATGCATGTATATCTGAAACATGTTGGAACAAAAATAGATATCCAGATATCCTTAGAACAACATGGCAACCTATAAGTAGATTCATGCTATTAGCCACTAAGAATTTTAATTCCAGAATGCTTAAAGCAACATTATAAAAATCCATTTGGTAACAAAAAGACTTCAGCTCTTCCTTCAGCAACACAGACAGTTATAGTTGATTCAGCTTCCACAACAGTTTAATTTTATGGAAAATAATGAGTTTTACTTCAATTTAAAGCAGACAGTGCTAAATAAACAAATTGCATGAAGTCAAGTGTATATCTAATGAAAATTGTTTCCACAAACAACCATCATTTTGTACTTTCATGTGGAACACTGTCCCAATAATCACAATTAACAAACTCTCTTCTATCTCAACTGAAACACTATAAAACTTCCTGTCCTTTTCGACTTTTTCATACTATAAAAACTAAAACATCATTTGCCATTTAACTGGTGACATTCTCAAATCTGACCTGTGATGTTGCCACAGCCTCCTGTAGGGACAGCTATTTCCACTGTATCATCACAACCTGGGCACAGCTGTGGAGAGAACAGAAGAAAATCTTGTATGCATAACATCTGGCATCACATCACTGCACATCAAACCTATGGTGCATTACATATAAAATATTTATTATATGACTATGGAATGTATTGAGTTCAAAAAAGTGAATTTGACTTTCACCTATTTAAACTTAATGTAATGCTGTTTGTTGTTTGATCAACTATTTTACTCTGCAATATCTATTATAGTATCTGCACCCTTTTTTTGGACAAGCATTTATTTAAAATATTTATCTGAAATACTTTTAAAGTATACTCTAGAGAACTTTATTGGATGGAAGGATCAGACAAAGTGTGGAAGATTGGATTTGTGCCTTACTTGGAAATATGCATAGAAATAATGAGCAATCTGCACCATGATGCGGCACCAGTTGATTGAGTTGACACTACACAGATTATTTTCTTGGGCAAAGGCTGCATCGGTGAAACAGTTTTTCAAAGGTTCATCTATTTCATCTGATGTGCCATCAACTGAAAGGGAGATATTTACATGTGTGCACGATTTTTTTTTACAAATTCTCTAAACTTGAGATAGTTTTCAGTTGTAGCCCAGTAGGAATTATTTATAACCATCCCCTGACTAGTAGATAGGCTGCATAATTAGCTGACAAGATTTACAGATAAAAACAATCTGCCTTTTAATAATAAATGAACTTGTCAGTTTTGAATGTACTTCATGAAATACATCAATTTTTTAAAGATATAAAACAAGTAAATTCTGTGTTATCATAAAGCAAATTGTTTAAATGGCTGACATTATACCCGACTTAAAACCATGTGATAATTTAAGCATTCATACAATATGACCTGCCAAAGAATTGAAATCCAAAATTATCCAAGCAGATTACTTATTAGAGGCTAAGAAGCCATTAAAAAGAAAAAAATCTAATGAAAAAAAATCTATATTAATAAATCATTGCCAACCAGCAATTCATCTAATTCTCCTTCAAAACAAAAATAATACAAGTTTGAGTCCTGGATGGACTTCCTGCTGCACCTTTTCTCCAGGCCATGGTCTTACACACCCTTGGGCAGGAACACCTGCCACACCCACTCCTTTGATCTGCCACAGTATATTACATAATCCAAAGGCACTGTGCATAAATTTCACTACATCTACTGGCATCTGCTCATGGTGCTACTAGTTAATTTTTGAAAAAAAATACATGATTTATAACCTGCATCTCGATCTACACATGGTAACAACTACCTTGAGGTCACATATAAATCTTGATGTAAACATAATATATAAAGGCACAGTCTGTTACCACTACTGACGCATGCACCAGCACACATACACCAGCACACATACACCAGCAGGAAGTGTTTATAATAAGTACAAAGCTAGATAAAAGAGGCCCTGGAGAGGAAACACTGAGATGAAAACTGGATAAAAATGCTGAAATCAGTACACAAAGAGAAAACTGGAGAGACATATCCAGTGACGTCAGCCCATCTCTCTGTAGGAGATGGACACGGAAAGAACTGGACACTGGCCACACAACTGCTTGTGCTGCTCTCTGTGTTTATAGCTGGGATGACTCTTGAGCTTATTTTACTGGAACCTTTGCTCATTCCTAACATTCTGTCTGTCACTGTGCGAATTGAATTGAACAGCAATGAATCTGCAAACATCAGTGATGTGAAAATGGAATCAAATGGGATTTTCATATATTTGATCAAAAAAAAAGCATTGAGGAACAATATGTCTCTGACTGCCATGAATGTAAGTGATCCAGCTGAAACCCAGTTACTGGTGTCCAAACCCAATCATTTATGGGAAGGCACTGCAGAAAAGGAAGCAAAGATGGCCAAGTTCATTAAAACCGGTCTGCATCTAAGAAAGACTGCCACTAACCAGGACAAAAGTCAACTCAAAAATATATCTGAAGACAATCCCTTTCGTTTTGACACTCCAGTTACACCCTTGCCTAGGAGTATGGAAATATTTGCTTCACTTTATAAAGAGGTGAAAACAGACAAGACAGACAAATAACTAACCAGATTTTAAGTATAGCCATTTGTAAAATGAATTTAAAAGACATCACATGAGCTGCGCCGGTGATCTACATGTACATCAAAATATGTTTTTCCTAAAGGAAATGGTATGAAAAATGACAAATGCTATCAAAACTTTCTGTTCATCTCTATGTTTTCAATCAACATCACAGCATCTGTGGTCAAATTTACCATAATTATACTGCACCAGTATTGTCATTATATAAATTAATCATATAAATACATATCACTGTTTCTGTGTACAAATTCTAAGATACACCTGCAGGTAGAGGAGTTCAAAAAGTAGAGAAGTCAATATTTCTTTCATTTTTTGTGGATATAAAGAAACAATTAATTTTCCAAAGATGAAGAAATGCTGGGGATGGAAAATACTGTGTACATGTTTGTTATCCACACAATAAACAGCTGACCTCTGTACACGTGAACGTTATCCTCAATTACAGTAGTCATCTGCAGCTCCTGTATACGGGTACATCTCCCCTTTGGCAGCATGACCACTATATCCACTGCTTCCAGACCCCTCATTGCTTCAATGGCAGCACTACCTGTATCTCCAGAGGTGCCTTCAGACAGAAAAAAAAAATAACACTGGGATAAATGCACAGACATGATGTCACATTTCTGTTGATTGCCTAATTTGGCTTTTTATTCATCTGCAATATAAAGATTTATATGTTCAGCCATTAACCTTTTGGCAAATAATTTACAAGTTCCTATCTTCATTTTGAAAGGAACTCAAAGTTATATTAGGAAGTGAAAACTGGTTTAGGAATTAATATATTTTGGACAGGAAATTACTGTTATACTCAGTTGATTTTTGGAAAATTATTTAAATTTCAAAGAGAAATCTTTTTTTTACTATACAAAGGAAAGGGCTAAAGCTCATTGTATGCCTTGGGAAGTTTAAACTTACCGACAAGCACAACCATGTGTCTTTCCTTCTTCTTCAAAAAGTAGTTGAAAAACTGCCCAACACAAGACATGGCCAAATCTTTAAATGCAAGTGTTGTGCCATGAAAAAGTTCAAGGATATTTAAACCATTTTTTAGCTTGGCAATGTTTACAACATCAGGGTGTGTAAACCTGCTAAATGCTTTGTCTATTAAACCTGAAACAATGAAAAATACATGTTAATGTCGTGAAAGCACATCTGGTGCAGACATATTGAAAAGCAGTATTTTGGTGAAACATCTTTTTTTGGGGAAGTTGTGAAATTGTCACTTTAAATTTAAATTGAACCACTGCCTAGTCACTATATAACTATTTACTGTGACACTTATTTGTAGGTTTCAGAGAAAGCCAGGAAATAACTGCTGAACCACAACTAAGGTCAATTTGTAGAATCAGAAGAAGGAATGGCAGGGAATGTTTTAAAAGTCACATAAACTACCAAAAGCATGTAGTGCATATGCATGATGTAAAGGAACATTATTAATTATATGACATATTGTAAGAAAAATGTACATAGGTGTATCCAGTCATATAACATTCAAGTTCAGGGTCACATAATAGCACATGAAATCCATGGCACTTCTTTTGAGATTTATAATTTAACTTTAAAAGGACACTCAGCACCCACCCACTTATACACACACACACATGCCCACAATAATGAATTATTCATCACTGCAATTATAAATCAAAGACTTCAAAAAGAAACTGGATGGTTTTGAGATTAACCACATTTCTTTAGATGTTACTAGTAATTTTTTCTTGGAAGCCTAACTAAAACATTTTACATAAATATTACATTATTTTTCATATTATTTGACATTCTTTTTGGTACCTTTCAATGACATGTGATTCAAACAAACTGAAATCCACACTTAAATAATGTCTGGATCTCAATCTAGGACCCACGTATAGGCATAAAATAAAAACAATTACTACTATCACAGCAATTAACCCGTAATTTAATTTGATGTAATAAATGATATTCCATACTGCTTTGGTCCTCTCTTGGTACCTCCTCTTCAGGTACAAACAATGCTACCACCTCTTTTACCAGCTCTGTATAGGATAACTTTGACCAATGCCTGATTTGATCTGAAGTTACCTAGAAAACACAACTTAAAGGTAAAGCAAGCAAAATTGTTTGTACCATAATAATGAAGTTTTGTATCAGGGTTTTCTTGGGAACACCTGCCTACTTTGCACTTACAATATTGCAATCACACACATTATTGATAACAAAGACTTTATTACCTCTGCCAAGGAGTATGTTTTCACCCCTGTTTGTCTGTCTGTTTGTTTGACTGTCTGTCATCAACATAACTCAAAAAGTTATAGACTGATATTGATGCAATTTTCAGGAACTGTCAGAAGAGGGCCAAGGAGGAATAGATTAGTTTTTTGTGGTGATCTGGATCAATAATCAACCAATAATCAATAATCAAAAATCAATCATCAACATAACTCCAAAAGTTACAGACCGATTTTGAAGAAATTTTCAGGGTAGGTCAGAAATGGGTTAACTTAGAAGTGATTAGTTTTTGGTGGTGATCCGGATCAATAATCAATCAATAATCAATAATAATCAAAAATTGCTGCCTTGGCTATGATCTGTGCTCTCGGAGTGCTTTTCTAGTTATAATCATCAAAATGTCTTCATCCATAAATTTCATAATATGTGTAATAGGTTATAGACAGAAAATATTGCTATACTAAATCAGAGGAACATTAAAATTGAATTGAGTTACTGTACAATAGTATCTTGATCTTTGAGAGAATGAAAAGTGTTATAAATTTACTCTTCTTCAGCTGTAAAACTTACAATTACTTACATATTAATGAGATTTAACTTTCTATCACAAAATTTTCCCTTAACTTCCATCTATGCATCTACCCCATTACACCTCATGAAGAATATACCTTGTCAGGAATATATTACTTAACACATTACTTAGACAATGCAATGTACAGATTGACCAATAGTAAAAATAGAAATATCTACCTTTGGAATTTCATCTGGCATTAACATCCCTCCATCACTTGTGAATCCAGAGAACAGGGCCTCCTCAAATGTGAAGTCATTGATCTGGCCTCTTGAACTGTTGTACCTCATATTGGTATATGCTGCTACAGATTAAAGGCTATATAGACATTAAGGATGACACATATGCAAGTAGTAAAGTAAACAAAAAATCCAAAGAAACAGATTCAATGATGTCCAGATTGATTTATGTATGTTTATTGAACATTGACATTCTGAATTTTATTTCCATGAAGAAGGCATATGTGTTATAAATCCTAAAGCCCATTCTCATAGACACCAATGGTCTACGTGGACCCACCCATGCGGGGACTCTTGCTAATTGCTATTAGCATAGCTGAATGATACACCTTCTCAATCTGCAATCTACCCTCCTTCTTCATTAGCGTATTTTCAAAACATTGTTTAAACTTTTTGCTACGATTCACCTATGAAGCGCTTTTCTAAACACAATTAAATTGGTTCCTGCAAATTGCAAAATGCATGGCAAATCAGTTTCAAGTTTAGTATTGATATAATGATTAAATGCACTAATAATAAAAATAACTCTACAATCTTCAATCTACCTTCATATGGCAATAAGAGACCTTCCCCACAGATATTTAGGTCGACCTATCCCCCTGGGGAGTCTCACTAGATTGCTGTCAGCTTAACAGGCTTAAATGTCTGTCCCGCCTACTAAAAGCTGTTAGGGGGTAATTAACTTTGGTGCGCGCTCTGCTCCCGGAAGCCGACAGCAATTTAGTGTGAAATCCCTAAAATTTAACGTTTTTTAAAACTTAAAAGTATAAGGAAACTTGAAGAAACCTTGCTGGCTTGTATTAATCATTTTCAAATTTATTTCTCAGCATAAATCATTAAGTTGAAAGCCCGTGAAAACATCTGAATTGCACTTAAACAAGTAAACTTACATTGAATCGGCGTAACAATAAATCAGCTGTACATCAACCTTTGACCTAGGCTACATTAGTTCGGGATCTCGTCAGCAGCGAGATTTTGGAATCAAAAAGAAAATGGCGGATAATTTGGAAGTGATGTCAATGATAAACAGATGGTTGCTCGATTTTGTATGTTACTCTGCTTGGCAAGAATTTATTACACAAGGTCGTATAGATATATCAGCATCTAGGGATTTTATTCAAGGTAATTTGAGGACAGTAATAATAGTGTTTTATTCATGTACACAACCGATTTAAATCATGTACACAACCGATTTAACTTAAAACTAAAAGTTAAAATCAAATAGACCATCGTTAAGTTTACTAAATCATTACACCCCCCCCCAACACACACACACACACATAGGCACACGCATACACACAAATTATAAGACACTGGGTGACGTTTTCTGGTTAAAGAGCTTGGAAGCTTGTTAAAGGGGTGAAATATTGATATATTACTTACTGTCGTATTCCACCAAGAGCTTAGATGCTTGTTGAGATTGATTTAATGAATCACTGTGACAGTGTTGTCTTAAATTGATTAACTGTTACGTGAGTGTACATTTGATAAAGATCAAAAGGAACTGACATACCACAAATGTGATTTTGAGCTACAACTCTTGACAGTCTGATTGAGGCAATTGATGTTTATTTTATAAATTATGACCTGCTCAGGGGCGGATTTAGGCCGTCTTCTGGGTCTTCCAGAAGACGGTCAGATTTTCAAGTTTACATTGACGGGTATCCAATTTTTAATGTTGGAAGACGGTCAAAATTGGAGGATGAATCAACAAAGATAATTTGGAAGACTGTCAGTATATAGCTCTGGATCCGCCCCTGCTGCTGGTGTGTTATGTATGAATGCATTAATATTTAAAATTTATGTATGATATTTGATTCAGTGTGTCTATTACGGTATACTGCCTAAATTGCACAATACACTGCAATACAGAGCAGTTCACTGGAAAAAATAAGTCCAGTTGCAATTTAACAGAAGAAACAATCATTACCAACAAAACATATTAGTAGCAAGGATTTTCCCAGCGAACTGTCCAGTTGTCATTTAGATAGCCAAACCACTGAGCAGCCTTTATTTGCAAAGAAGGCTGGACAGCTTATGGATTTTTGGAGAAGTATGACGGCTTTCTAGGCATACTTGAACTGCCTGAAATTTGGTAGGAAATAACAGGTGGTAATTTTGGACGCCTGTACTCCCAATCCTAGGAAAAGCCCTGATTACTAAATAATTTATATCATTGATATCACTTAAATAATCTGTGAAACTTGTATATCGTCAGGTCGGTTGCCATGTTAGCAAGTGGCTCTTCTTGGACAGTATTATTGCCAAAAAGAGCCACTCGCCTACATGGCAACCGATCCAACGATAATCAAATCATGCTGATTTATAAAGTTGTATCTACAATGTTAATTACCTCTTAATATATTTCACTTTTATATCACCCTGTTGTGATTGAAATAACCATTTCCCGTGTTTACTTGTGATTGGACTGTTTTTTTTTCCAAGTGTATTGCGCTGTGTTATGCTACATTGCACAATTTATACAACCTATTTGATACCATATCATCATATGGATGTGCTGGGCAGTGAAGATATTGATTAAATTTTTATGCAATTTGTTTTTTAAGGTATCTTGGGCAAGTGTAGTAATGCCAGTAAAACAACACTACACAGTTCTAAGATTAGATTGATTGTCCTTTTGTGCAAATTGTCTGATGGCCAAGAATATGACACCCAGTACAATGACAACCAAGAAGACCAAAAAACTGTGTTGGAATATGCGTTGGTTGCCTTCAACAAATTGCTGTCTTCTCTTCAGCTGTCAGATGGGAAAAAGAAAAGTTCTGAGAGAATAGTAGATCTTATAAGCTTGCAGGTAATGTTTCATCTGTTCACTTATCTGTTTTGTTCATCGTAGCCAAAATATTTAATTGCATCCAAAATATACTAATAAACATGATGAACCTGATTGAATTTAAATTAAAAGTTGTGTTTAGAAATGATTAGACCTTCATGTTCATATTTGCCATCATTTTTTCATTCAGGCTGTATTTGTGTGTTGCCGAGACAACAACTTTGATCTTGCCAAAGCTGTGTACAAAAGATTATGGAAAAATGTCAAATGCTCAGTAGGTTACCACAATAATAATAACAATAAACAATAGACAAAAATATTAAGTATTGGATTGACTATTTGTAACTCATACACACACACATGCACGCACTAAATCATTTGCTTTTTTGTTTTTACAGCTAAGCTATTAATGTATGTAGACATGCAGATGCATTTTTCAAGTAGTTACTTCTAGATGTGTTCATTTTGTGCAGTTTTGTAAGATTATTCAGTAAGTAAAAGAAAGAAATGTGATTTCAGTATTGTAATTGGTCTCAATAAGCAACTTTATTTTCAGTCTCACAAAGCAGAAATAGATGCAGTCCTGCTTTCAAAAGATGTAGAAAATAAAATCTTAAGGAAGCATAGCTATGAATCCCTATTAGAAAATGTGCAAACATTTCTACAGCCCATTGTTGACAGCTTTAAAACCCCATTTATCATCAGTGTAAGTGTTTGATTTTATTAAGCCTGATAATGAATATTTTGCTGTTTTTTCTACAAATAAATTTACCTTAAATCTCTGGATATTGTTTGCAAAATCTGTAGTGACTGAAATCTATATTTATTCTTAGGACATTTGAAATCAAAATACTTTTCATTTTCCTCACTATCAGTATATTATAAGCACCAATTTTTTTTAGATGGCCAAACAAGTTCTTGAAAACAAAAAGAAGTATTTTCCTTCATCTGAAAGTGATGAAGATCACAATGTAAACTCACCCAGGACTCAGTTAATGTCAAAGAAACGGAAGACAGACACTAATATAGAAACTAGGGATGAGTATTTCTCTTCCCTAGGACTTGTCAATAGTGCAGCAGGTGGTGAAACTGCTGCTAAGAAAAGGAGAATCAACAGTGCAGCCGTTGACCTGGCCATTGATGTGACAAGATACCAGACTGTGTATGTACTGTTAAGAGTGATTTGTGCATGCATTCATGCATGTTTTGCAATACTTGAATAATAGGTTCATGTGATAAATATGATTAACACTAACAACATTCACTCAATGGGCTAATGTATGATGATGTTATAGGAAACTCTTTCCCAAAACTGTGTGTATTACAGCATTCTTTTCTCACTTATCTCATCCCAGATTCTTTTAATTGCTGGCATGCTTGATTACATAATGTAATATTGGATGTTCAGATGCTACATTTACATCATAATTATATAGGCATAGCATTTCCTAGTAAAGTTTGATCATCACTGTTCATGTTTTAACTGACAATTTCCTTTATAAATGTAAAAGGCAATTTAATCATTCTGGATGATAATCCGTCAGTTCTGTTACTGTTTTTCAGGGTCATTGAACCAGATTATCTTAAACCTGAGGGCAATCCTATAAACAAAGTCATACAAGGACTAGAGAATAAACTAGAGGACATCAGAAAATGCATGGTGAGAAAGTTTTGGGTTGTTGTTGATTTTATTTTTATGAAAACTGCATGTTGAAACATTGCATTACTACCTTCTGTCTTCAGTGTGTTTTTATTCTCTTGAATTGAAGATCACAAGCTGAGTGCAGTGATTTAGGACTGTGCTTTGTAGTCAGAACACCATGATGAACTTAATTAAGAAAGTTTTTTCTCTGTAAGTTTTTTATTTCTGGATGAAAGATTGCTCCCTGCTGAATGATGTTTCTCTGTTTTTAGGAAAGATTGCCAGTTTTTCTCATTGTAAAAATAAAGTTGCTGTGGAATATTTTCATGAAGTAAAGGGAATTACAAATTCAATGACGTTTGTAATAAAGATGTCATCTTTATTTCAGCGGCCATCTGAACAACATGGCCCTGGAGGTGTATCCAATGGTGGTAGGTGTATGTGTGAGACATATATGTTGTTTAGGGGTGGAAGAAAAGGGTGGTGATAGTAAAGTAGTGCATATAGTTGGCCGTTGTTTGCTGCTAATCATCACAATTTTTTCAAAACTTGCTTCCTTTGAAATAATGCTTGTCAGGTACAAAATATATAAGTTAGTAAAATGAATGAAAGGCTAGAGCTGGGATTTGTGTGAAACCAGAGATTACTGACTATAAACTGGGTATGAAAATTAAGAATTGTTAAAGGGATAATAACTGTTTGTTTTGGCCAAAAAATAAATTTTCCTGGAGTTAACAACAATTTTTCCATTTTACCAAGGGTCCATTTCTTCCATTTCAAAGTAAGTTAGTCCCTGTTTTTTTTTTTTTTTTTTTTTTTTTTTTTTTTTTTTTTTTTTTTTTTTTTTTTTTTTTTGTAATAATCTCTTAAGAGATTATTACAGAGAATAGCCGTCTATGGAGGTGGTCTGATGACAAGTTCAGATATCAGAATAATAGCTACAACTGCCGTTTTTGTGGTAAAACAGAATATATTATATTTCTATGAGTTGTTTATAATGTTTTTATTGTGAAATATAGATCTCATACAAAGAGTTATTGTGCCTTTAAGCGCTGAAAGACAGATTGATGTGTGACTGTGGTTAATAACAGTACAGTACACAGGAGGTAGTATATAAGACCAAAGATTTTTATGTTTAAAAATAACTCCTTTGAAAATGTCAGCTATTTTTTTTCAGGGGACCAAATGCCAAGTCCTGAAAAGAGGTAAAAAATTGCTTCTCATTTGTGATGCTACCTCATATTTTCACAAAAGATGTACTTGTTTATTAGTAGTAGTAGTAGTATCTGTAATGTGCAAAAATGTGATTATGATAAGTGGTCAGGGTAATACACTGTTTTGCAGTGGTAGTCTGACTGGCAGTATATTTTTGATAACTTATATAACTTTGGATTTTAAATTACTTGAAACTATTATTTATTTCTATTTATTACAGAAAATGCCCCCCAAAAATAACCAAGCTAGTCCTAAATGAGTTTGGAGATGCAGAAACTACTCGTAAGTACATGTTGTGTTGACAATCCTTTTTTTTTTCCATGGTGAGTTTCGGGCATTATTGTTCCCAAAAGAGCAAAAAGGTGAGTGATCGTATGGAGAATGTGAATTATTAGAGCCTGCCCTCAAACTTTCGTTAGATGCTTGATTTATATTGTTTATCAAACACCACTTGCAAAATGTTTTTTTTTTAAGGATATATATTTGATTTTTAAAGTTATGATGGTACATTAACAACAATTCTTCACCTTCTGATGTTAATATATTTTTGTTGCTCTTGTGGTACCAGCATCAATAATGTCATAGTATGACATTATTGACATTATCAGTATTATATTTTATTTTTAAAATTATGATGGTACATTAACAACAATTCTTCACCTTCTGATGTTAATATATTTTGTTGCTCTTGTGGTACCTGCATCAATAATGTCGTAGTATGACAATGGCATTATGGGTTCAAATTAAGTTAAATATGTATTGTTTCATTTAAAATGCTTAATACTTTAACTTAAATCAAGTATTTTGAGTTCTGGGGGGACTTAAAAAAAGTAGAAAGAAATTGAAGGCATTACAAATACTGCTGTTTATTTTTAGCTGAGAGCAAGCTGTGCAAACTAGGACAAGGCCCAAGAGTGGACCGAAATCTGGCACCACCCAGGTCTCCAAGCAATGTGTCAGTCACCTCTACATCTTCAATACGTTTAAAGCAGCCATGGATGGCAGCAGAGGTACAGAGTCTGATTAAAGGTGTGGAACAATTTGGAATAGGCCAGTGGGCAGTTATTAGGGAAAAATTTGATTTACAATCACGAACAAATGTACAGTTAAAAGACAAATGGCGCAACCTGATATTGAACAATGAAGTAGACATTTCTCAGTTTTCTAAAAGTGGGTATGATAAGAAGCCATTTACTGCAAAAGAAGAAGCATGTTTGTGGGATGGAGTGAAAAAGTTTGGCAGACAGTGGCAGGTCATTAAGGAACAATATCCTGATCTGAGAGACAGATCTATAGCAGCATTGCTTGCCAAATACAATACGATGAATAGAAAACGATGGCACAACCATTCTGTTGATGAAAAATAACTTAAAAAGAAAAGAAAAGCTCAGCTTGGGTGGATCAGCTGGTATTAGTGTAAATAAGTTTTGCCTGATATCTCAGTAGGGATGAAAAAAGATGATGACAATTTTTAGCAATTTTAGATATAGCCATCACCTCTGTCTGTTGCCGCTGCTGTGCC
>NW_019776024.1:195723-287276 GCF_001039355.2 Lingula anatina | reverse complement strand
TTTTTTTTTTTTTTGGCAGCATATTTTGAAAGTAAATGTTAAATGTCTCCCAAATGGAAGGAATTATTGGAAATCTCAAAGTCATATGGGGATTTCAAATATGATCTTGTATTTGACCTTATTTCAAGTTCAAATGGTCCAAAATTTTGTGGAAATTTAAATTTTCTGTAGAAAAATATTTCTTTGAGGTGATTTGCTTTGATATTATGGTGAAAAGTTACTCTTGGGGTTTCCTTTTCCGAGTTTGGGGTCAATGACAATTGGTGTAATTTTATAGGAGAAGCAGCCTTTAGATGCAAAAACTGAAAACTCTCAGTTATTCCAGAATCATAAAAGCTAGAGAGCACTTAATTGTTGCATTTTTTAGAGCTTGTCAAATGCAACACTGGAAGCCCTATGTCAGTTACATATCCTTAATGTTTGTTTTACCTGTTGCGAAATTGGATGTTGAATTGCTGTTAATTACCATGTAAAATTGCATTAAAGTTGACAAAAATAACTTATCATGTCTGTACATTTTTAAATGTTAAAACAGCTTTACCACTTCTTTAAAATACGGGCATAAGAATAGAAGCATTTCCAGTGAGATAAATAACCATTTTTGGTCTTTTACCAATATATCAAGTTGTAATACTTCTCATTGTATTGTATTGTTTTCTACTTAATGTGTTCAAGCTCGGGTCTGTAGAGAATGACAAGAATGCATTAACTAATTATCAAAAAGTTCAAGATATTTGAATCTGTATTAATAAACCATTTCTAAGAGTATCTGGGATTTTGTTTTTTCATCAAAGATATATAATGTTACGTAAGTCTTCTAATAGTAAATGCCTTTCATATTACATCAACCTAGCTGATACCTGTCACAACAACCATTGAACCATGATAAGAGATGCAATAAAAATAAAAACCAACCTTTCTTCCCTGCCTTCATGTGCAAAAAGAATTATCAACAATCATTTTACATTAATATATATTTATAATAATACATTAAAAAAATAATAAAAGAGAATAACGAGAATGAGTGGGAATTCAACCCTCTTTGCTGTGGTAGGCAGCCAAAGAGGTTACGATTGGACAAGCAAATCCTGCTATCTGATGTGGTGTTATTGACAATATATGATACCTGTCAGGCGTGTGGAAGCTTTACGGAAATTGCCAAAGGCTTGAAAATGCCTTCAGAATATACTTTTAACAGTTATTATCAAATTCAAACTACTACCACTATCTTCCAACTGCCCTAAGGTATTGCTAATCTTGCAGGTAGCAGAAAAAGGCTTTATAACTGCACATTCTTCAAATTTTGGTCATAAATTTAACTTACTTGTGTTCTATCCAGTCTGTAAAGCACAGTAAGCAGGACGTGCCTGTGTAAATACAATTTTTCAAGAAATAATGTAATATGATATTTCTCCAATTTATTCCATTTCATTTTCTGGTATTTCTTAAATATACCCTTTTTGAAACATTGTTTGACACAAGTTCCAAGGCTCCTAACAATGTGAGTGATTCCCACTCTAGAGCTATAATGATAGAACTATAATTTTATTTACCACTACACTTCATGCCATACGAACATTTAAGCAAATGCAGCTTGTGTAGGGAAGCGTTTTAGCAATGTTGATAGAAAATGTCAATATGCGTCAGGTCAGCATCTGTATCACTTGTTGTTACCACGATTTTCCAACATGGAAAGGAAAAAACATACGATGGTTCAACTGGGGTTCGAACCCAGGACCTCTCGCGTGTGAGGCGAGCGTGATAGCCACTACACTATTGAACCGATGCTTGAGACCATGCGGCTTCTTAAAATAATAATAGTTTATATGCACTGAAATGACGATATCATTAGCTTTTAGATATAATTGTTTATTTAAAATGTTTTTCACATCAAAGGTAAAAATTTAAGTTTATATTCAACATGTGACCTTTGTGCAAGCTAATTACTAGAGTTAAAGAGATAAAGCGGAAGCGGAAGTTTCTTAATTTGTTTTAAGCGATTAAATAATACACGAAATGTACCGTTTTTCTGCTTTTGTTACCATACTAAAGTTTGACTTGATAATATTTTTGATAATGTTTAAGGTTAATCCACGTAATAGCTCAAAGTGACAAGTAAGATGCTTCGATCTTTTTAATCATATTGTAAGCGACAGTTTGGATCCGCCATGATATTTCACGAAAGTTTTGTTTGTTTTGATAGGAAGTAGTTATCAATCTTGGAAAATATTAGCTCACCGAAACTCATTGTGTTGTTTGAAACTTCTTGGGATTCTTTTTTCACCATCGAATATTATATACAGTAAGTATGACATCGTTTTTCGAGAAAAAACAAGTAGTGAGTCAGTTTCTCATTGAATCTATTATCAAATATCTTTGTCAGTGTTCGGTTAACCTCAGCTGTGCTATACAACCTTTGTCTCAGTTTATGCCTTTATATGTAAAGTGCATACTTTGTAGCGTGTAACACCGAAAACTGGGGCAAACGCAACCTTGTATGAAGATTCGCGGTGGTAGGCTCAGCCAGGCGCTTCTCTTGTCGGCTCTTCTGCTTCTCGGCGTTGTAGGTTCCCAATGACCAGTTTTTTTTTCTTCAAGTTGGGAGCCCATTTATCATTTACAAATTCAGGTGCACGTATAGACGTACCAAAGGTTTATCAGGTACACCAGAGTACCAAAGTACCCATATGTACTCCTTATTGTGCTCAATTTTGTTACCATAGTTCTTTCACTATCTAAACCAATGTCCTTGTTTTCTGAAACATCTTGAAGTTTTCATAATACCAGGGATAACAAGTCTGAAGAGACCATATGAATGTTATTTGTTCAGCACAACACATATGTTTGGAAAAATAATCTAGGGAGTTATACTATATATATGGCTATTTATTAATTTTCAGAATGTCTGAAGATTGGATTGGTTGTGTTGTCTCTGTTGACTGTGGTGACACTTTGGGGACTTACCAGGGTCAAGTGTCATTGGTCAACAGGGAAGACCAGTCTATTACATTAATTAAAGCCTTTCGCAATGGAATGCTGTGTGAGGTCCCAACAGTTACACTTAGGTATGCACAAGAAATGACCAATACAAATTGTTAAAATTAAGATTTTGAATTTGGTGCCAAATAACTGTTTGAAAAACTGCAAAAGGTTTGCTGGATCTTTTATCAATAAGACCCAAATCTGTCAAAAAATTGTGAACTGCATATTGATTCTCATATCTCAGTAGATGAAGTGATAATATTTTTAAATCTGTTAGTTGCCTATTCTTTGCAGTGCAATAGACATTCAAGATTTAAAGATTTTGAAGACATCCACTGAAGCTGAAGAGCTTCCAGCAATAAGACATAAAGTCAAGAATGGACATGTTACTCCACCTAATGCTGCTGATGCAGGAGAGGGGTATTTGGATACCACACCTCTGAAACCCAAAGCTAGTAATGATCCTGGGAGAAGGAATGGAAGGTCCAATGGTTACCAGGGAGTGAATGGTCAAGGAGTTAATGGTTTTCCAAATGGAAATGATCAGTACAACTACAGTGTGTCTTCAACAAGAGAAGCAGACTCATTCAGAAAGCGTTCTGGGTCTGGTTAGTAGTAATAGTTGAAGCATCATTTAAGCTGAGGAGACTTAACATTGTCTTTTCACTAATTTCTTTAACCAGATTTTTATGTANAAACTTGTTATCGTGTATTGTGTAATAAAGTTTCAAAAATGGAAATAAACTCATATCATTGCAGTTTGTCAGATTCAATCATTAAAATTTTGCATCAGAATTGACAGTAGCCTATTTTGTGCATAGTTATTTCCTGTTTTTTGTCTGTACATTTGACAGCTTTGCTGCCTTGTTTTAAAGTAAATCTATAATTGCAGTCCAAGGTCATCATGTTTTAAGAAAACATTTAACTTTTATAAGTAGATCTGTAACTTATAATTGATTTATTTTGATTGATCTCATTTTAAATGTCATTTAATCATAGTGACACATAACTGGTTTTCAGCATCAGACACTAAAACAAATTCAGGGAGAGGTGGTCGTGGTCGCAGCACTCCTAAAAAGATAGAAGGTCGGCGCCGTAATACTCCAAGGGAAGAGTGCTTCAGTGCACCGTCTCAGTCATTTTTAGGAGAATTTGACTTTGAGAAAAACTTAGCTTTATTTGATAAGCAGGCTGTGTTTGAGGAGATTGAGAGTTCTTCTTATCCTGCTGAAATGCAGATAGCTGCACAAAAGCAGCCTCCAAAATACCGGTGTGATGAAAATGTTTTGCAGTCTGGGCCTGTGGAACTGAGGCAGATCAAAATTAAATCCAGTGCCAGTAGTGGAATGGAGAAAGATTATGTCACAGGTAGAACTGACTATAATATAAGATGGTTTGTTGTTATAATATTTAATCATTTACTTTTAAGAAAGATACAGATGTATCTTTGCATGTAGAAAACCAATACAACTGAGAAAAAGACAGAAATGATTATTGAAGAAGTCGGTGAAAGTGTTATTGTTTTGTTCAATAATGTAAACTCTGCTAGCCTGTATGTAAATTATGCATTTTCTCCAAACATACAGGAAATATTATCAGAATTTTAAACAGGAGTAAATTGTTTTGTACAGTTATTTGAATAGGTTGATTTTCAATCGTCTTTAGATGCCGGTTTGGTTGTTCCTTGCATTCCACAAGATTTACGCAATAAACTATTCGAGAAAGCGGAAAAAGCTGGATTTAAGACAGAGCGCTTGCTGGAAGTTGTGGGTAGATCTGCATGTGAAATGGTGCTGCAGCTTCTTGGTGGTGCACACAGGTAAGACAGGTGGTTGCAGTGGGCATGTTGTGTATTCAGAAGACCCACTGATTTAAGTAATGATAGCTTTTCATTTAAAAAAAATACTGAAAAATGTAATTCATTAAATAAAATAGTCTAGTAAGAATTTCATTATCTATAATTAGAAGTATGTTTTTTTTTTAATCTGCAGTTTGTTGGCATATGTGTTGTGATACCAAGTATTGCCTTTAGTTGGCATAATGCCACAGGGTAGCCACTTGTTACTGTTGAAGTTAACATCATGATGAATAAACACAAAACTTTTTCCTTCTTTTTTTGTAGACTCAATCCTCGTAATGCTCACCAGCGCCCCACAGTGGTGGTGCTATGTGGGCCACATATGCAAGGTGCTCAGGGTGTGTCGTGTGCAAGGCAGCTAGCCAACCACAATGTCAATGTGATCCTCTTTGTGCCAAATTTTCTTAAGATGTTGAACTGGCTGGCGGAAGAGATAGCTTTGTTTGAATTGACCAGTGGAAAGAAGACTTCCGATCCAAGTGGTATGTTGAGATGAAAACAAAGACCAGGAGTAGTATTTTTTAAAAAGTCCAAATCACAGACACGTGCATGCACACATACATACACACACACTTTTTATTTTGTGTTATTGTTGACATTATTTTGAAAAGACTATGATATTAAACATGACCTTCTTCCAGGCCTTCCTACATTCCCAGTTGACATAATAATCAACTGCCTGGACAATGGTGAGAATAAACACCTCCGCAGTCAACCATGGTACACCACCATTGTTAATTGGACCAACCAGAGCAAAGCCCCAGTAATGGCCATGGACCCACCAGCTGATGGAGGCAGCGACATACAAAATAAATGGTCCATGTGTCTGGGACTGCCTCTGAACTTGCCAGATAATTGTGGACAGATCTATCTGTGTGATCTGGGACTCCCTAAAGCTATTTTTAAACAGTTAGGGATAACTTACCAGTCGCCATTCGGTCACAAGTTTGTCATTCCACTTCATGTTAAGGCATCCTCATAAAAAGGAAGGAGTGTGGGGGNGTTATGTCCTGCTTTTTGTCTGTACATTTGACAGCTTTGCTGCCTTGCCCCCTTGGTGAACTTACAAGCTCCTGCCAGTATGAATAGTTGTAATGTTACTGACTGGAACTGTATTATGTCAGACAGTTATGAACATATGGGGGCTTCCAAGAAAATATGTGACTGAAAAACAATATTGCTGATATTTAGAAATGTTAATAAGGCAGCGAGTACTATGAATTTTGATCTCAGATATGGTGAAAATCTAGTGCATGGCCTGACCTAGTCATGATTTGTCAAGAGCATCCAGATAATTCAACTCGAGGTATTTAGTCCTTGGTGCTTGAGTGAAGGACTTCACAGTATTTAAGGATACACTGTAAATGAATGGAAAATGTGACAATCTCTATGTGTATAAAAATGTCAAAGAAGTAGATGCTGTACACAGATGATTCGAACTTGACCAACAATAACAGTAACATTACTGTGTATATAGTCATCAACAGTTCACTGCCATAAAACCATCATCACTTCGCCAGCTTTCATTGAAAAAACTGAGGAAATTATCACAACTTTGAGAGTTTGTTAAAGAGAAGAAAAATATTACGAAAGGGACATATATAGTCATCAACATTTCACTGCCATAAAACTATCATCATTTCGCCAGCTTTTACTGAAAAAGTGAGGAAATTATTGCAACTGAAAGTCTGTAAATGAGAAGAAAAATTTTAAGAATGGGACATAATATGGAGATGCAAGAAGGTAAGGGTTGGAAAGGAGAGAGAAGAAAGAATTTAAAAAAAAGACTAGCAGTTGACAGAGAAGGAAAGAAAACAGTATTAAAGAACAATGTAGCTGAAAAGAGGTGGCTGAAAAGTAAAGTTTTACATCATTATCATTCAATTATTAGAAAATCATGTTTGTCGTAAGATGCCTTTCAGCAGTCATTTTATTTTTTAAGAAAAGTAAGAAATTGTAGAAAAAAATGAAATTCAAGAAGCAAATATTGTTAGAAAAATGAATACTTAATGTAAAAAATGGGCAGTGCAGTACCACTGAGAATTTCATATATTCATTTATCTGTATACTTAAGTTTTTATGAGAGAGAGTTTTAAAGATGATGTTGTTGATAATCGTGCAAGCAGGATAAAATGTAAATAGTTAATGGAAATGGAAGGTTTGTACATTACCATGTTACTTGAGAAAAATTTGTACATGTACATAATTGCACTGGTTGAAAAGAGAGAGAGAGACAAGGTGCTCTCTCTTAAGATTGTTTGGTTTGTAAATATTTTATTACTGATTGATTACTGACTGGTACAAAGAGCAACATGTATATTTACTCTTTGAACCAAAATGTTTGAATGTTAGGATATATTTGCCCATTGTTTAGATACAGTGAAATCTGAAGCTGTCTAAATGATGTACACTGCAGTATATTAGTTTTACGTAACAGCAACCAGTGATATATGAACCTCTATACTTCCATCCTGGTAGATGGTAAACAAGTTCTCTAGTGTACAGATAGAATACACTGGTTTTATTCAAAGGAAAAGGCACATGTTTGAACCAAATTGAAATAACCCCATTTAAATCAAAGCTGAGTCCACAGACTGAGGATATGATGCATTAAATAAGTATATGCTCACTGTGATAGGCATATACATACTGTGCAAGTGAAGGTGTCCACAACCATTTTGCATAGCTTAGAGTAAAGAAACCTTACAATTGAAGTCTACTGGAATGGGAACTCCCTCGAGAAATGGATACCCTTTCTCTTTGGTTTTCAATAGGATTTTTTTTTTGGTTGCGTTGAGTTGAGTTGGGTTATAGTACTTGGAGATTTTTTTTTTTTTTTTGGGGGGGGGGGGGAGTATGTAAGAAGGAAACCTCAGTTCTGATGGTTTGCATTTTTATGAACCGAGAAGGAGTTGGAATACACAAATGGGTCTTGTTGAAATAAGATTAATTATTAGGTTTTATGTTTTAGTCCATATTCTGTAAAACAGTCAATCTATTATGGCATGGTATAACTTTGAAGTGAACAAATCTTAACGCAAAAGTCGCCCATGTGAAACCCACTTGCTGAGAAAACCTGCTTATCAAAGAACCATTTATGTGTTTATATATTTGTATATACAAAGAAGGGCTAAAAGCTATGTGTAAATGTGTGTATGTGTATAAAAGAACAAGACACGAGGTATTACAAAGAGCAAAACACTTGTAAGATAATGAGTATCTGATTTATAAAGTAATACTGTTGGCTGTGAAAATGTTCCCATGGAAATTTTAAGCAACAGGTATGTACAGATAAGAATTTGGATTTGATGCTTAAAAAGAAGCGAGTTATTTTATGGTGTTACTAAAGTACAGCAGCTATTTCTTTCTTTTTTTTTTTTTTTTCTTTTTTTTTTTTTTTTTTTTTTTTCTTTTTTTTTTTTTTTTGATAACTCTCTCTTTATACCTGGTTATTGCAGATGTCAGTATTCACCCAAGGAGTTGTTTGATACAACTCTTTGGTTCACCTATACATTGTTTTCTCCAGAGTTTAAACTGACCATCAGTTTTTAGAGCCAAGTCAGTGACAGTGGGGATTCAGTATTGGTGAGTTTTAGTAAACTGTAAATATAGTTAGTAAATGTTTAAATAAGAAACATTTGGATATTGAGAAAGCAGGAGGTGGTTCTTTGTGACATCTTAAAATATTTTATAATGCAAACTAAATGTGTCCACTAGTTAGATTGGGTACTTATAATTTTTTTTATTTCTGTTATTTTTTTAATATAAGCCAACTTCAACATTTTTCTAGTTTCTAGCAGAAGTCTGCATTTTATGATTTTACACTTAAACTTCTTGGTGTTAACATACTGACTTTCACAAGATATGGCATGAATACAGTCCTACAGGTATGTCCTTTTAAGTTGAAACTCCCCATGTGTAATGCCAGATAATAAATAGGAATCATTTTACAGTATAGGTTTCTCTGATAATAGGTGAAATGTATTTTATACTTTCATAATATAATTTTTCCTACCATCATTTTTTTGTTGGATATTTAATATCTGACAAACTGAATCAAAAGTTTTTATAGGTAAGGGAAGATGAATCCCTGTAGGAAAAGGCAAGTTTTTAAAAGCCTTTATGGCCAAACTTTCTGTCCATTGTAGGATTTGATAGGTGTTTTAAATGATTATATCCGTCAGATTATGTAATGTAATGAAATGAAATACATTAGCATGTGACCTAATGTAAATTGATATTTATTTTGCCAACTCTTTTTTTATTAGGCTGTTTATTTGATATTTTACGGTTTGTGATGAAGCTATCAAAAACTGACTGATGTTTTGAGGTCATTATGTCATCAATATGGTTCTTTATATTGTAACTTGTCTTTGTGTGTTTATATTGGAAACTCTTTGATATGATTAGTTTGTGTGTGTGTGTGTGTGTGCATGTGTGTGTGTGTGTGTGTGTGAGAGAGAGAGAGAGAGAGAGAGAGAGAGAGAGAATGAGAATTAAAATCGGACTCTTTCCTTTTAAGTAATATTGTTGCATGGTCATGCTTGAGTGATGGTGTTGAGTGTTCCAGGAAGGATGAGTGAGTTTATTGAAGTGTTATATAGGAGACGGTTATATTCATGATAAGTGTGAAGTCAGACATTTATTTAATATGCTGTCTACAATGTATGCACACAGTTATCGTGTTAAGACATATGCTATAAGCTTGGATCTTATTCGTAAAAAGGCACCCATAGAGACATGCATGTCAATGCTCATGCAAATGAGTCACACATGCCTGCGATGGTGCCAGCCAAGTGCAAACAACTGCATACATGTACACACATTTTACACCTATATTTTTGTCTTTGTATTTGCAGTGGGATCTGGATGCAAAAATTAGACCAGACTTATTTTGTTCAGACTTTGGAGAAAATGTGTTTTTTAAGATATTAATTAATCTGCATTATGTTAGAAATTATTGTTTTCCACCGGTCATTTGGGCCTGCAGCTCTAGTTGTTTAAGGACTCTGCCTAAAACCAAGGAGTTATAACTCCTTGCTAAAACCAACCAGAACAAAACTTTAAGAGATGGAATATTGGCAAAGCTTGACTTAGTGTTTGATTCCTTTTAGACAGGAGATTAATACTTGTTCACTTTGATATTAAAAAAAAAATTAATGATATTGATAGTTAAGTTCCTTTAATTTTTGTGATGGTGGTCATCTTCTGCAAACAAGTTCAGCCTTTGTTATTCTTTAGAGCAAAATTATTAAGTAGGCCTTTGGCCCAGTAAGGTAAAGTTTTTATTTTTTTAGCCACAGAGACTTGTGGCCAGGGACTAAGGAGGGGAGGGGGTAATTTCTTAAACTTGTCTGATTCACGATATTTTCATAAAAAAAAATTGGAAAAAAAATTTAAAAAGAAATAAAACAATTGCACAGGGAAGATGATGTAATTGATATTTATACTTGGATGACAGCAGTGGTTGATTTTAGTTTTAAGATAAATTTTTGCAGGTGCTAGATAGCTGTCAATTTGGCCCTTTATTTATTTATTTATTTATTTATTTATTTATTTATTTATTTATTTATTTTCGGGGGGGGGGGCAGGCTAAAATAAGGATGGTTAAAATAGATGTGACGTGCAGTTGTAAGATGTGTACCCTTTAGAATGGGTGCATTGGAATCTTTTCGTTGTGAGCCAGGGTGCCTTTACAAATGGTTTTAGTGTAGTGGATAATGTATGGTGTACCCAAAGGGTTACATTGATAAGGTTTTCATCAGAATCAGACATGCAGGAATTGATTTTTGTCTAGGATAATTGATAGAGTGTTTATAGTGTTAATTCAGACCCTTTGTAGAAATGTGATGGACACCTCCTATCAAAAGGTCCTGGCATTTCACAGTTGTCAAGGTCATCCTGCCATGTCACAGTTGCTAGGCTCATGATCTGACGGTGGTCATGTCATGCTTAGGTGTTTAGGAAGTGATGTTAAGCACATGTCTGGACTTGTCGTCTAGCCTTCTAGGCTCTTTGTGTTGGTCTAGATCTGGCGGTAAGATATGGAAATTGTAAATCCTAACATACGCATCTCTTTTATCTTGTTTTAATTTCTTTATTTTGTGTTTTTTTATTTTTCTTTTGATGACAAAGATTTGAACAGTGCATATCTTCAATATGAATAAGCAGGGTCTAAGAATTGTTGCCTGCCCTGAGATTGTATCAGAATCTCTGAATATCCAGTGTATAAACATTTCTTTAGTAAGGTTAGTCTGTCAAGAATGAAGTGAAATTTTACTACAACAATTGTATTTGCTTTAGTTTTGGAATCATTTAGACTAATAGTTAAATTGACGTAAAATATAATTCAAAATAAGTGTTTGTTACTGCTTGAAATTTGTTTGAATCGGTATAATTTTAGTAATCTGTATTTTAGTATTTGGTTTTACTGTATTCACTACATATAGAATAAACATATCCATTTATGTTTGAAATAAGTACATGAACTTATGATGTTGGTAACTGTTAAAAGAAATTATACTTGATGTGTTTAAGTTAACAAAGTGGTTAATTTTGTTTTGTTTGTGAAAATTGATTTTTTTTTGAATGGTGAAATAACTTGTAATTTTTAAATTAAGTTTGCAGATAATGTACTGATGTATTTGGCTGTTTTACATGTTATGATAATAATAGAATTTATCTTGGAAATTGTTACAAAAAATTATATAGATATGGTGACAAATATTAAAAAAATTGAATTATTATCATGGAAAAAATACTTTCACTCAGTAATGTGTAGAAGCATGTTTTTTGTAACGTAAAGAACACTGCAAGCAATAATTTTAAGAAAAGAATAGTATTACCTTTATTCCCAAATATTGTACTGGTTTGTCTATAGGATGGAACTTTTAGATATTATAACAGGTATTGGATTATTTCCTATAAGTTATATATGTATGACAATATTTGTGCAAAGAAAAGCATGCCCTGAGATTGTTCTCTTTTTGGGTTAAACAAAAAGTAATTTTTAATGCAAAACAATTTTCTTTTTTTAATGGTTTAGGAAATAAACCAGCTTTGTTGAGACAATTAATTTTGAGGTGAAAACAAATTTATAAAAATGTGAACGCTTACAAATTAAATGACTAATTGTAGGTTTAACTGAAAAACAGTGAAATAAATACCTGCTTTGAATCAACATCTTGGTGTTATAAAGTGACTTTTACACATTCTATATTGAGAAAAATTATAAATGTAGATGGCCAGGAGAAATGTCTAGCTGACGATTTGATTTAAACACTGGTAGAAAGTATGCTGTCAAAAGTGTTGGAACATACATGAATTACTATCTAGTTCTCTTGGAATTTCGATTAAAATTATTGGGGCCGGGGTGATGAGAAATATACTGTCATGAGTGCAGCTGCCATGAAATTGCTTACACAACTGTGTCCCAGCTTTAACCCTTGTCAACTGTGCTTGGACCTGATAAGATATCCCAAGTGCACTATTATCACACTGAAGGCAGGTATGGTGAGTAAGAAATGCATTAAGCTTATACCACAATTTCTTCAATAAGTTGTAAAGTATTGATAATTTTGTTTGAAGGCGCCCATATTTCTTTTTTCATTCGTTGTGTGTAAATGTAAATGCTTCCCACAAAAGAAGTCGATGATTGATAAAACATTTACAACTAACATTTTGTCTGTTATATCAAAATTGTAGAACACTTCAAAAAATGATTATTTTAGATAATTTGGTCTGACGTTTTTATAGAAGCAGCCTGGGAAGTGATTATTGAAGTTAAAGGATGAAGTTGTACATATTGCTGTATTCAGCACTACTCACTGCTCATCTGGTTGTGGGACAAGAACTCTTGGAAAATGGTGGGTTTGAGAATGGGAACTTTAAAGGAAATTGGCGATGTGGTGGCTGCACAATGGAGCAGTCCAGTCTGAAGCATTCCGGACAGTTTAGTGTCAAAGTCACAAAAAGGTAATAGAATTGCATATAGTTATCTGAAAATGATTAGATCCATTATAAAGACCCTTGCCCACTTTCTTACAAATTAGTAGTTTCCCAGCAAAAAAAAGTATTCTTAATTTCAAGGCGAATTATAAAAAGTGAAGCCTCTATCTATTTATTCAGATCCAAGGTGCCAAGAAAGGGAGAGCCTAATGCTTCATTTTGTCCTATATATCATTTCAGATCATGTTCCTTCTTGGTAATGGTTTGTTGCTGACAAAATGGGGGATATGGGTTGCTTTGTATCTACTTGTGATCAGTAACTTTTTGATGTCTTTTTTTTTTTTTCGAATTCAGGACATCCTCATCCTCTGGCCCAGTGCAGAGAGTGAAAGCTACCAAAGGAGCATTCTATGAGTTTGAATCATACGTCCAGTTGCTAAATGACCAAGTGGGTGTGGTTCAGACAAGGTTGGAGGCTTGGAGACATGTCAGATATGCAGATGGTAATTACAGAGAGGTGTGACATTGTGAATATGAAAATTAACTGATCCAAAATGTAATTAAATCAAACTTTGCTTGACATTGTATGAGTATAGAATTTATTTTTGAAAATCTTGCAGTCATTATGCTGCCTTAGAGTATAAAAAGATCAAGTTTAAATGGTGTTTTTTTATTGCTACAAAGCAAAAATATTATCAAATTGTATGTTACTGATATTTGTTGTTTTCAAGGTAAAGATGACTGGAAAGCAGTTGCCATAGGACCTTACCTCAGATCCACAGATGGATGGAGGAAAGTAGGGGGATCTTTTAGGGCACCTGATAAAGGTATGAGACAGTACAGGGTGGACAAGAAATTTATAATATTATTAAATATTAATAGATTTGTTGTATGTGGGTCATTTATTGCTTACAGGTATGGAAAATTCACTGTGACACAACACCATCATTGTTATCTTTTATTGACTTTTTTCAAATGTTTCTAGCCACAACCCCCCGCCCCTTGCAAAATTTAAAAACATTTGGTCTTTGCTGTTTAAATCATCTGTGAGCATGGTGATGTGGTGATTTATGTACCTGCAGGACACAGAAGATGAAAAATATGTGAATATATGTAACATGAAATGGTGCCAACCTTTTCCTTCTATCAGATATGCAGTTCCTTGAAATATCTCTTAGAGGACCAGATCCTTCAGTGTCATTCCTTGTTGACAGCATCTCAATGAAGTTAATCCCAGAGTTAAGTGGAAATTGGAAAGCTGATGCACTTCAAAGAATTGAACAGATCAGAAAAGATGATCTCACCATCAAGTATGGAAACACCAACAACTTAAAGTGACTATTTGAAAGTAAAAATGTTTGTACATTGCCTTATGTACACCTCTAGGGTTTGACTTGTATGTTCTATTTGTTAGCACATCTGTAAAAATTGCAGTTCAAAAAGATGATGAACAATTAATGTTTTATAAAAAATTAACTTATCTTTTATTGTAGTTTAACCATAGGAAGTGAGTATAATCTGGATGATGTAGAGGTAGAGGTGAGTAAAATGAATGGATCCATTTATTCCTAGAGAATGATAAAATTTTTAAAACATCAGTTTTGTGGAATGAAATTTTTGTAATGAGAATGACTTTTACATTTTGATAATTTGTTTTTTGCCCAAATATTTCTAGGTAAAACAGACAAGCAGTGCATTTCCCTTTGGGGGAATGATAAAAGCCAGACAAATTGTAGATCCTAACCAGATTAAGTACAGACAGTTTGTGTATGACACATTTGAGTGGACCACGATATCAAATGCACTCAAGTTTAGAATGATGCAGTGGAAACAGGTAATGGAAGATATTTTATTTAGTTCACAAATCATATTTTGTTGCAATAAATAACAGTGGCACATTTTCATTTCTATTGTACATTTTTTTATTACATGCCATTTTGTTTTGTTTTACTTATTAAAACAAAGTTAGTATCAAAAAACTTTCTTTTGTAAAAAGTTATGAGAATTGAGAGCAAAAAAAAAAAGAAAAAAAAAACTGACCCAATATTAACACTATTTTTCAGTATCCAATCGATTATGACACACCACGATTAGCAATAGAGGAGTTGCTGTCTCATGGGTGGGTTTACCATACAGAAAAGTTTAGAGTGAAGAATGTAATTATTTATAATTTCATTGCTTTTTATAATTATTATTTATCAATAAAAACATGTTTGGCCCAGTTCAAACTTATTTGCATTCTTGAATTTCTTTAAATTGTTAATATGTTATTGAACTTTAGTGTGTAAATCTGTAATAATTATTCTTTTAAGTAATTGTTCTTAAAAGGTGAACATTCATATTCCAGTGTAAAGATTCGAGGTCACAATGTTGTATGGGGAGTTGAAGACAATGTTCCCAAATGGTTGAAGACAATGACAGCAGATCAGGTGAAAGCAGCATTAGATGCCAGGATTCAAGGTGTGGTAGGGACCTTCAAGGGAAAGTAAGTGTATTTTATGTGCATATTGTGTTTATGGTTCCTTTTCAAGAATAAAGTCCTTGTGAAAACATGGCAGGTGTAAATATGTCAGGTACATGTATATGTTAGGTGTAATGCTTAAGAGGCCAGAGCTATTTACAACAAACTGAATGATTCAACACATACACACAAAACATGAACCAATTTTAATTCATTGTAAATTTTATTTTGAATATAGAAGATTGTGATATTGAAGCCCTTTCTTTTTCTTAGATTATCTACAAAATTATTATTATTATTATTATTATTATTATTATTATTATTATTCTGTGAAGTTTGTCTCACTGGGATGTGAACAATGAGGTAATTGCTGGACATGGAGATTGGTTTGAGCAGAACACTGGAGACAGATACATCACAGAGAAGATGTTTCAGAAGATTCACTCCATAGACCCAGACGTCAAACTGTTCCATAATGAATTCAGAGTCATCAACTCAGGGGCTATCACTGATGTAAGTGTTGTATATACATTTTCAGTGGTGAATTGTTTCCACTGTATGCTAAAAAAGACGTGTTTATGGTCAGTTTTTATTATGAGGTTTTGCAATCAATGCATTATGTAATTTCATTACACAATCTGTTATGAAATAAATGTTTAACCTTATCAGTAATAAACTCTCTTTTCTAATAATCAAGGTAACTTTTTTTATTCATTTTATGTCTGCCTAAGATTAACATTGACACAACAGTACAATATTTTGCTCACAACATGACTGCTTGGTTTAACCTGTATTTTATGTCCATTCAATTTTATAATTGTGTGTGTTTTCAGGCATATGTGGACATGATACAGGAGTACAAAGCTAAAGGTCTCCCTTTGTATGGTATTGGAGTACAGGGTCATCTACCAGTAGGACCACCAGATATTCTGAAAATTCAGGTACCCATATAACGATTAATATTTCATTGGTATTTCCCTTTCCTTTCATTGATAGTAGCATTAGTTCTGGAAAGGATTTTGGTTTAGTAAAACATAGTTACTAATTTTATGGCAACATATGCCCATCAAAAAGATTGTATTGTGTTTTATTTTGTTTTGTGTGCCACTCTTTCAGATATGCTTAAGATTGAGAAGGACAAAGAACTTTAGAATCAGATGCTTTATTTACTTTTTATTCTCAGTAAATGCAAAAAGGGGGTTAAATATATATATATATATATATATATATATATATATATATATATATATATATATATATATATATATTTTTTTTTTTTTTTTTTTTTTTTTTTTTTTTTGCAAAACGAGTACATATTGCCTGGTCTGTATCAATATTATGATGCTTATTTGTCAAAACTGTTGGATGTAAAAAAATATGTGCACTTAAGTCATTTGGTAGATTGGTTGAAATTATTATGTTGTTATATAATATCGTATATTTTAAATATTTTACATGACATTTTCTTCATGTGGCTTAACATACCAAATATAAACTCACATTTGTTCTCTGCTTTAATTCCAGCAAAACCTGGACAAACTAGCAGTGACAGGTCTCCCAGTGTGGATCACAGAGTTAGACATAGAGAGTAGTGATGTTGCCAAGAGAGGGGAATACTATGAGGATGTGATGACCTATCTGTTCAGCCATCCTGCAGTCCAGGGGATTATACTCTGGGTGTGGCATGATAATGGGAAACCATGGAGAGATAATGTGAACTTGGCACAGGGCAATGGAGACGCATTTCAGGTGAATTTAAGAAGGGTGATTTGTTGAGTATTTATTGTCTCTGATCAATGAAAAGGCTGTAGAAGGGAAATTAAGGATGTGTTAGATGATTTGATATCTCTTTGTGCAAAACATATTACCAAACTTACTTACTGAATAGTCTGCTGTGATTGTGTCACATTGTTTTGCACTAAAAGGCAAAGATTGTCTTTCTTTCATGTTTTCTAATGACGCCCAATGATAATCATATAATTGTCTTTAGAAAAAGCAATTCTTCACTTTGTTGCAATTTTGAAAGACAATTTTTTGTGTATATTGATTTGATATCTTTTTAAGTTTTATCAGTTGCAGCTTTCAATTATCATGTTTTTTTTTATCTAGCCAAGCCTATTGTATTAATTCTCAATATTGCAGGTAAATGCAGCAGGATTGAGAGTCAGACAATTACTGAAAAAAACTTGGAGAACAAATGTGGTTCAAAAACCCACTGCTCACAGTAGCACCCTGAGACTCAGAGGTAAGATATACCAGCTAAATGTATTAGGTTCCTTGGTTAATTTTACATTCATTTCTACATGTACTGCAATATTTGGTTTGAAAGCAGCATGTCATCCAATTTTGTCATCTCTGTGTTGCTGGACTGTAACTTTCAGCTGGCTGGACTAAAAATGTAGTAACTTCAATAGAATAGGGGGGTCTATAGTAACAACTTCTTATGACCATATTAGCAGACTATATGAATTTACTGCATGATAGGATGCCTAGTTTATATTACTGCAATCTCCAGATGTGCAATAGTTTTCTTTCCCATCCATTTCAGGATTCAAGGGTGAGTACACAATCACCATTAAAAACAAAGGGGCACCAGTGACACAGAAGTCAGTAACCCTTGGACAGGGAGGTGTGACTACAAGTTTACAAGCTGGCTCCCTGTCTACCACTACACTATCATCAGGTCTAACCTGTGTCAACAGATGGTCTGGGTTTTCAGAGATTGGAGATGACAAACCTGTTGCAGTTCCTTGTGGAAAGGGAGAAATAATGACTGGGTGTTCTTCTAGGTCAAGAGTGGGTATTTTTGCCTCCATTGGAAAGTAATGAATACAAATATCAAATAGGGCTTCAAACCAAAGTCATTTTCCATTCTTCATCATTCTAAATGAATTAGAGCTTTTCAAACCAGCATGTTGTGTATGTGTGTGTTGGTATTTGTTTCATTGGATTTTGAGTGATAATTGAAAATTATCAGAATCTAATGGTTGTTTCAATAATTATGGATATTAATTTTTAGGATAATAAAGAAAATCGGGATGGAGAAGTATTTGGGTGGGATCCCACAATCAATCAGCGTGTATGCAAGGCATATAATGGGCATGGATCTACAGCCCCTGTACAGGCCATTGCTAGATGCTGTAAGGGGCCTTCAGATTTACAATGTAGTTATTCAAGTTCACAGGTTTCTGCAAAAGGTGATGGTGAACAAGCTGTGAGGATGTGTCCTGCTGGAAGTGTGCCAACAGGTACATTTTTAAGTTAAAACTTTTAGGATAATAAAGAAAAATAAAGGAATAATCAGATAAAGGAAATAATATTAGATAATAAAAATAATAGTGAGAAAAATGCAGATGATCTAATCATTTTTATATAGTGAATATGATTACTCTGTCTTTTAAATATAGTTTTGTTGTGAAGTTTAACTTATTATTTTGTTAATCGTGTTGTACTACATATCTACACTAAAACATTTTTTCACTTTTTTATTTTAGGTTGCACCACCCATAATTATTTTGCAGCTTTTGATGGATCTTTTCCTAAAATGAACAAGACAGCTTGTGTTGCACAAAATGATGGGGTAAAAGGCGGTAAGCACAAATTAGCAGACAACCATGAAAAATGATAAAAACCACTAGGTAAAATCACCTTCCAGTGTTGTGCAATTGTTGTGTACGATATGTTGTGCAGGTATATTGTCTCTGTAGTACTTGATGTGATAAGTGATGTAATGAGGTGTTTGTTGTTAACAGGTAAAAAAATCACTACTATTTTCAACTGTTTATCATTGTCTTCAGGTGTGTTCTCTCATGCTGCCTGTTGTAAAGCAAATGGCCTCCAGTGTGTAGTGAAATATTCAGACCGTAGTGGTGACTTTAGGGGTAATATCACTGCAGTGACTTGTGATGCAGGATATACCATCACTGGGTGTAATGTCTTCAATGAGTTTGGTGGCACTGCAGGTGCATTTACTGGTAGGTACATAGAGAATTTCTGTAAATACTTGCCCTGTAGAAGACGGAGAGAGAGAGAGAGAGGTGGACAGACAGACAGACAGCTAGGCAAGTGGGCGGTCTTACAAACAGACAAAGGTTCTTCATGTGGATAAATTTTAAAATCTCCTGCGCATTCTTAGCTATTTTAAAACAGACCTACCAACTGAGCCACCAACCTTAGTCCCTTTTGAGAAAACCACAAATCTTACTGGATTCTAAACTAACATGTGGACTTGGAAATTGGAAAGGTGGAGTCATTACCATACCCAATGCAGCCAATTTATGCATTTACTTGACTGTTCTTGAAAAACTGATGCTATGATATTTTTCTTATATTTAAATGCCAAAATGAAACTAAAATTGATGGAAAAAAGAAAATCACAAACAAAATCTGACTTCATAATACTGTTATTCGTTACAAAGGAAACAAAAATATGTACATTTATATTTTGATTTGAATATTCAGTCACAGTATATATACAGAGAGAAACAACAGATATTTTATGGATATTTGTAAGTAATAAGAAAATGTTAAGTAGATAAATAGTTTAGTTTTCTCCACTTGACTATTCAGTCACAGTATATACAGTATATATAGAGAGAAGGAAACAACAGATATTTTATAGATATTTTTAAGTAATAAGAAAGTGTCAAGTAGATAAATAGTTCAATTTTCCCCATCTTCAGTGTATGTAGATATGTTCAGGGATTTAACCCTGTTCCCCATCCTGGCAGTGCCACAAAAACCACTGGTAGGGCATAGTCAGCTGTAAGCCAGCAGAGCTGAAAGAGAAGGTGCATAAGTAAAATATTTTGATGAAAGGAACCAAGAAGTTGAAGGAACTCAAATATTAAAAAATCAGAATTTCTATGTATCTGCATTCTGAACAAAAGGTCACACTGCATGCACCGTAAACAATGTTTCTCATATCTAAGATGTCATAATTTTTTCTTGCATATTATACATAACTATTCCCATACATCAGTTTCACTATAGATGTACTTACTCAACCAATATCCCAAGCTCTGTTGCAAAATCTTCATCCTGAAAGTTATAAACATAATTGTGAACTATTTTCAAAAAGTGATCATTGTCTAAGTAAATGTATTTTATGAAGTAAACACCCCACACAATGTTACAATATGCAAAAGAAAGTAGACATTGTCAGTCAAATGTGTATTAGAAAAGAAAACATAATAATGGACTATTTTGTCCAAGACTTATTAAGTATCTACACAAAAAAAAAAAAAAAAGATTTTAAAAACTTCATTGATTTTATTTGTCTTGCTCCAAATGAACCACAAAAAATTGCAATCATGAATTCATTAGTAGTCTAATTAAATCTTTTACCCCCTCCATTTTGGCCCTCTTTATGCGGTCCTCTATTATTTCCCACAGCTCTATCCCAGAAATATCCAAGTTAGTGACTACGTCAAAGAACTCTCTTGGGTCTTTGGTTTGCTCAGCATAGTCTAATTTCTCCACATCAGTGAAGTAAAATTTCCTAGGCATGCTATGCATGAAATAAAGTAAATGACGCTACTTTATTTTCTGTTTTGAACACTGTTATGTTAAGTTTGATAAAAATGATTGACTCAACAATGAATTTCATACCATTGGTGGTTAGTAAATTGGATCACTTGTAACATAGACCATACAAATGTGTTAATATAATACATTTTAATATCGTTAATTAATGTGAAATAAACTGACTAAATTAAGTAGCTTACCTTATATCTTCAATTGCATCGCCCGTCTGAAAAGATAAATGGAAAAATAAGATGTAATACAATGATTTGGTAAAAGTTGATCGTAGAAATGTGAATTTTGGGCTTTTTCTCAAGATCGAATATGATTAAGGGGATAAATCAACAATCACTTTCTTTCTCACCTTTTCCGGATCCGACATACATGTGTTAATTTTTACTGTATTATCTACTGAGAAAATGCGTTTTACCTTAGCAGCAACGCCCCGCTGCTTGATGAAGTCACTGCAGCACTGAACTGCAAAAAACACTAGGTAAGAAAGAACAAACATTGTCCACAAATTCGCCAATACTTTTGCCTGTCTACTCGCAAACAATTATGTATGCAAAACACTATGTAGTCAAGATAATGACGTCATGGGTTTATGATGTCACAGCAGGGTACAACCAAGACGTCATGACGTCAGATCGCTTCAGACACTTCGGGCTTCTGAACAGATGAACTCGGAAAACACACTCAAAACACACAAGAACATTTGTTTTTAAATAAAAAAATGAATGAACAAGAAAACTGAGAAGAAAGAAAATACCAAAAAGTTAACGGTAATTAAGTGAAACAAGCTCAGCGACTGACGTGCATATGATTGTTCATATATTACAAAATGTAAATGTTCATTTATTACAACATATGCACGTTGATAATGCTTTTTGCGAGTATCAATAAATATTCACTGGGTGCGACATCTAATTTCACTTACAATTATAAATGTAAAAATAACCGGTTGCATCTTTTCTCAATTACGTGACAATAATTTCGAATTCGGCTTACCGTGAGGTGGAAAGAAGTAATCTGTGAAGAAGTGTGTCTTTATATTTTTAATGTACTATAGTACCCAGCTGAGATAATGATTATTTTTTATCTTAGGAACATGGGGAGGTGATCATCACTGCCTGGCTATTAATGGAAGGAATCGCAACTCGCCCAACCAAGGAGTGTATGCTGTAGCCACTTGCTGCAAAGTGTGATCACAGGCGCTACAGATACTGTGTAAAATGAGGACTTAATCAGTAAAATCAATTCCAATCTGCCTCATATTGCTTAGAGTTTTAGGCTGTCACGAGGATAATATGTTTGTTTAAAAGAATCGATTTATTTTGTTCCAGTGTTCATACATGTAGCGTAAAAATACATTATTTTCACGATATAAAGTAGAACCGTTTTGAGAAACAAAATTTATTCACTGCAGGTGGAATCGATTGTTAATGTGATTCTTTGAGAACCACTTACTTCCATTCAATCTTAAAAGCAGATGTACTTTTATATGTATGTCTTTGACATATACACGCCATCAGCTGAATTTTGTTGGGTAGTTCACGTTGCTGTATGATAACCACGTATGTAATATTTAACAGCAGGTTCCACACCCAACAGTCCATTTATCACAGACCTCGCGTTATTGACAGCAAAAATGACGCGTGCATACCATGGGATTCCCAAAGATACAGCTGGAAACTAACTGAGCTGATACATTTGGACACTAACGCGATGCGTGCCTTTTTTTAATGAAGAAAATCAATCACTCACTTTTATATTTGTAAATTTACACAGAAGATTTAATGGTATATCTCAAGTCCTCCCGGGATACGATTTGCGCGTTCGGTGCGTGTGTGTAGGTGGACGTGTAGGGGGTTGTCGTCGGTTGGGATTACACTAGATACTGTGAGACAGCTCACCTGTTCTTGTGCAGTGCTGCATAACTTCACACAGTGTGCCTAACACTATGCACTATGCAAGTCTACATCTACAAGTAATGAGAAATAGACCCTGATGTATTTACATTATTACAACGTTGATAAAAGTTACCTTCTGATATTCTCCCTAAGCGTGATTCTATGAAAACGCATTTAAACCTCGGTATTTGCTCACCTCATCGTCAAAGATACTGTCACTTTCTCTATTTATTCAAGAAGAATTAAAATGATTAATTTTTTGAATGCGCTTCTCGACATACGTATTTGCTAACTTCTTTCTGAAAATAATATTAACGCTGGAAGAATAAGTAGCTAGGAGTCGGTTGCTCGAATTGACTTCTGCCGATGTTCAAACAGTAGCACCGAACCATTAGCATTAACCATGATCTGAAAACGATGCTTCAATCTCATAGCGGACAGAAGTGATTTAATCCTTTCTTATTATGGAAAAAATATTTCTTGAACGATTGAGAACAAATATCTACTAAACTCCAACCGAAATAGATCCACCTGTAAACTCTCACTGAGATCAAAGGGCAAAGAAACAGACTAACACATGACATTCTATTCAATCATTGTTATTTAGAAATCTTTCTCAAAAGATGTTGACTCATAGTTGTCATAAGGTACCGTTTCACAAGCTCCAATGAGTTTCTACAAAAATCTCAACCATCAGGTAAGATGCAGTGTAAAATGGGTAACTCGGTGAGCTCTTTCCAACAATGTTTTTGCAGTTTAATTATAGCAAAGAGAGCATAAGCCAAATCCGGAGAGCAAGCTCTCGGGTCCATACCTTTATGAAATCTGAATCGATATAGCAAATTTGTCTATTGATAGAACAAATATCTTTCACAAAGAACCTCCCCAGGCCAACGTAAGCGGATACAAATCACATGTTTAGTTTGGTCAAATCCAACTATCCATGCAGTTTATTTTTACCGCCAATCCAGCTTATTGTATTAGCTGTGTAATTCTTCATTTTACAACTTTTTCCGGTCCATCAGTTATTTTCTTAAACAATGGCGTGAATTTTGAGGTGATAAATCTCTAACAAAACACCTTTAAGTGATTGTATTTTCTTTTCTTCTCTTTTCCATGCCCCCGTCAATTACTTGTTTATGTCACTTATATCTTTAGCACTACCTTGTAGTGTTTTCGCTCAAAGGGGCAAAGGACAGCCCGCGCGTGTGTTTACGGAAGCCCTCAGTTACTAGGTGATAAAAGGTAGCCAATCATGATCGATTTAACTCGAAAAGTTAGAGGTCATTCATAGTGTGGAACAAGTAACGTAAGACAATATACCTGCGGTACGAATTCTTACTGTAACAGGTATATGTATTACTGAAGTCGTGATTTATAAAAAGAACCGCTGTTACGGTATATATTCTAGATGGCCCCGAGCTGATGTCTGACTTGATCATCACAGAAGAAAAAAGGAAGACACACAAAGCCACCATGGCTCATCATTTCAAGATAGCGACCCATGTAACATGAGACACAGGTATGTTAAAATACACAGCCTAGAAGATTAACTGTTTTTTGTTATTTCCTTTTGAATGATCAGACATTACAGGTATACTGCAAGATTTCACACACTTGAGAATTTTGTTTTTAGAGCTTGATATAGTGACGGAAGTATGGTAGGCCTATCACTGTTATCACCATCACTGGGGTAAACAGACAAGACGGACAAGATAATGGTGTATACCTACAATAATCTGGTCTCCCACGCCGACTGAGGCAAAGTTTATCATTGTGTCTGAAATCCCACGGTATCCCCTTACACCTCGTGCTACAAGTTTTTTCTTGGCCTTTTATCTAAATTGCTCCTTGACTATGATAAAAAATACTGTTCTTTGGACCTGAATATAACCTATAGACCGCGCTTATTTCTTTTCGTCGTCAAAAGATATGTTCACTATAAGAAGTGGTGTTTATACTTTTTATGACTATTATGCAACGAATAAAAACATTTTAAGTCGAAATAGAGCAGAACACAGAGTTAGAGAGTTATTTTCTTAAAGATGTTATTACAAAACAGGTGTGTTCTTTTAAATGTTTTCAGAAACGGGTAAGGTGGTTTCTTGGCTTACATTTTTCTCTAAGGGGCATCAATCCTTTACAGAAGTCTGAAGTAATAATGATAATAATGATGTTGACTCTGACGCGAATAACGTTAAAAAAGACAACGAATGATTAATATTATGGAAAAATTAAGAATTTTGGGAAAAAATAACAAAGTAGTAAAAAGTTGAAAATAAAGTATATAGTAAAATATGAAGTAAGGAAATTTGGACAGGGTCTGAATTTTATTTACACATTTTTGCAAACCATTTTAGTAAAGTATTGCCTTTATGTCGCTGTTATAATAAAAGTAGTAGTGACACAGTAAGTCATTAAAAGTTAGTTGTTTGATCGATATGCTGTTATATGAACACGATTGAAATACCCTACCTTTAATTAGCACTGAGTTTGACCCGTGATTGTTGATTGCTGATTATTTCGTGTAGTAATCAATCAGCTGACAAAAGCTCGCGTTCCGATTCTAAGCTTACATTTAAGTAAGTGGGATTTACGTACCAAATGACTTCAGACTTCTGTAAAGGATTGATGCCCCTGTCGTCAATTATTAAGCACTTATAACTCCTATCGGCAATGGTAGAAATATGCAAACATTTGTTAATACTCATAGAAAAGGAAAACGAAATTCAGATACATGGCCAATCGTTAGGTTAAAAGTATCTCTGTTACATCTGCGCCGGTAACATGATACGTAAAAATAGAATTGCTTGGGTGGGAACATTGTCTATTTGTTCCATGACACTTTTTGCAGACAGATGTAATTATGGAGGAGCACGTTAAAGTATCATAGTATTTTTCCAGACTTACGTGTTTAATCACGAAAGAAGAAAAGTCACAAGCGAATGTTTTGATATCCGCGAAATATTTAGATCGATGCATTGACAGCTGAGCATGCACAGGAGACCATTTTGTTCAATGACGCTAAAGAAAAAGTACACAATTACACGCTCAGTGCATTACGCAACACATAAAAGTTGCAATAATTATTGTTATTACAGGCGATGGAAGTTTCTGTTTAATTCAAACAGCGGTTGTTTCGTTCACGTGTTTTCTGGTTACGATAATAAATCCGCTATATTCAGCTAAGGGTTTTGTTGCAAATTAATGACGACCTCAGAGACATTAATGCTATAGCTACCAATAAATTTTACAATACTGCTAAACTTTTATAGCCGATGTGGAAACTGTAATTTTTCGCGTAAAATCAGTTCATTTTTTCGAGGAAAACCTGGCACTTGCCGCAAACATTGCTGGCATGTGAAAAATTGATCTTTTGTCATGTGTACTTCTTGACTTTCCACATTGGGGGTACGGTTCAAGTGTGAGTAATCTCCCTAACATTCTGGTCACTTCTTTATGTCGCTCTAGTAACTTCCCTGCTTTCATCCATCAATTTATTTCTCAGGGTCCTGTTAATATGTTGAGGAATTGAATAGCATAGTCGAGAATTTTGTGAAGTAACTCACAAAAGCAAGCGATTGACTTCTCACAGGTTAGAAGAGGATTTAATTGCACCAGTGACATAGGGTTCGAGAAAGATGCAATATTCGCATCACTATCTGATTGCCAACACAAAATTGTTATTTTCACATCACGCCAGGAGATCCGAGGCGTGCATGTCAGTGTGTGTTGACATTTCAGATCTTCACGCGACTTCGGGGTTGTCCCCTTAATCTATCCATACGATGAACTTCATTTTAGAAGGATTAGAGTAAATCAGACAGTTCTGACGTTGGGTTTGATGCTCACTTCATTTAAGTAAAGAATGACGCAGACCGATAATCTGATGATCAAATTTACATTTTCTGTGTGAAAACAGGCCACAGAGAAAAGGGGGCATAGGCCACCGTGATTTAAACAGTACTGACACAACGATATCAACTCCCAGGGTAGAAATTTAAGCTGTATTATTCAACTGCTGAGCTTGTCGCAGACTTTTAACTATTGTTTTGGAATATTTTGCTTATTGGAGGCTTTGAATTTAATGAATAATTATAACAAAGGCTAGAAACCAGTGTTTGCGATAACTAGAACCAATGAGGCACACGGTATGCCCATACTGAAAAAAGCTTCGGCTGAAGCGCGACGCAGTCATTTTTCTTTTCATTTTCACGATACAATATTGGTGATGAGAAATAATGCACTTTCGGCAATGGGTTTGTTACAGTATCAAAACACGAGGAATATAGGGCAAGGTTGTCGAAAATTAGATACACAGAGCGTGAAAGGCATTTCTAATTGGATCAATCGCTTCTGTTATTCTTTTTATCCCACAAACTAATGGTTTTGAAATCGCCCAGAATAGCGACGTGACGTCACACATAGTAGAATGCATGTGTACAGTATCGGGTTTTGGAAATTGAAACAACACAATGAAAATAAGAATAATGTCATACGGCCGGGGGTCAACATTGCAAGGGGGAATGCGAAAAGGAGGTGAAACGTAACCAGTCAGCCGAGGGAGACAGGTGGAGTTTAATAATCAAACAAGAGCTTAAGTCTCAAAAAAGCCATTGTGCGTATTCTAGCCGACGCGCGGTAAGCATGCTCACTCCTAGGAAGCTTACGTGAGGGGTTGGTCGTTATGGTATACAAGAGATAATCTCTGTATGATCGATCACGGTGAGTGATATAAAAATGGGATTGGCGCTGATGCCACTATTTATTTTACAGACACAATCTATCAGGAAATGTAAAAATCACAATGAGCAGGTCTATATTAAGATATTGATTTGGAAAAGTAATCCTTAAAATAATAGTAATCGACAACAATTGTGTGTAAATTTGGGCTTTTCAAGCTGTCAATTTTGTACCGTTTTGTATAAACTGGCGGCAAACCTGCACTGCAAAATCAGCCCAGTGATAGTTTGAACTGACGCAGTCATTACGGTAAAAAGCGACCACATTGAGTTTGTTCTTAATTTAGTTTGAAGCTCAATCTATTTCAATTTTCCCTTAAATCCTGAAAAAACACTCACATGTGTAAAACCATCTGTTATAAAGTGTTTCTTCTTTTTGCTGAAAAGCAGCCGCTTGGCTTACTTGATTATATAAAATTCTTTCGGATAATTTTAGGGTAGTAATATTGAATCATAAAACTGGCTCGGCGGTCGCGTGCCCAGCCTCTACATGAATTATTTCCAGTAGTTTTTAAAGGTCTGTTGCCTTGATCACGATTAATTCTAATATTAATTGGGTTATCAAGTCGTTGGCAATCTACGATCGCTGTGTGTACTGAGGAAGCTGCATAATCGACCTCCCAGCACAACGATCTAAATAAACGGAAATTAGGAGGGAATCAGAGTTATTGATATGCAGCTTTCTGTTCATATACCACTTCATTTTGCATAGATTTCAGCCTAGAATACCTCAGCCATCAACTGGTTACTCTGATCTTCCGTAACAACAGCCTAACAACGGCTTGTATTCAAACAACTGTTGAGGATACTTTACAAAAACAGCCATAGAAATTCCGAGAGAGATTTATTGCGATGCTTGAACGTGAAACTGTGCCAATGTGGTGTTTCAGTTAGTTGAATGGTTAGTTTAACACTTTGTCGGGACTGTATTTAAGTAATGCATAGAAGGGATTTTTTATTAACGTTGAATTTGCGTACTAGTACGTGTATCTTTGCACGCGTGACGCGACGCAGGAGGTCGGAATTTGGTAAGCAGCTCTTTGCAAGTTAAAATCACGTGGAGTCATGTTTTAAAATAACATCCGAAATATGCGATTTCTTAAATTAAAAGGCGTTCAAACAAAAATGCATGTATACGGGTGTGCATGCACGCATCATGTAGGTGTGAAAACAAAGATGCAAGAACACAGTCACACAATCACTCGCGCGTGCACACGACAGACACACGCACACAGTGATCAGAAATGAAATAACAAGTAAACTAATATTATATTGTAACCCTCCAGCCCCGCTGGGGGGTTTCTAGACAGAGGTTAATACTGTTATCTAAAAGGGCAAATTTCTTTTTCATTTCAAATATGTTATGCTTGTCTCGTGGTATGGACACGAAAAAGTAATTCTCATACATATACACACACTTAAGTATCTATAAACACTTTCACACTAGCGCTATACTAAGTAGTAGTTTGACTATGTTTTTCTCTAAATCATCATTATTTTTGCATTTCAGTGGGTTAATCTAACGTGAACTTCAACATGGACGACGTCGTGCGGGCCAAGAGTCGGAGGAGGAACGACAAAGAAGTGGCAGCCGTCACTTTCAACATGAAGGCACAGCAAATCCTTGAAAAAACAATGCAGACGCTCTCTCTGGAAGAGGACTATGCCTGCAAGCTCATAGATTTGGAGAATCAGGTGGTCCGCCACAAGTACAGACGGTTTAAGGATAAAGTCGCCAAAATCAAGTCGTATTTAGACGTGGATGAAATCATGGATTTAAGACAGCTCGAAAGGGACGGCAAAATGAAACCTATGATAACTACGTTTAGTTTGAATACGGAATCGAAACTTGCTGCCGCTCAAAGAAGACTTAAGCTTAACCAAAAGGAGAGGACAAAAAGTGCCCCTCCTAGGACCAATAAGACCCCCCAAAACACACCTCGAACGCAGAGGACTCCAAGAGAAACTTCCTGGCTGCTAACTTCAGCTAGCAGCTCTCCGCCACCCCCGGCACCTCTGAGGCGTGCCAACTCCGTATCAGGGGCGTTCATAGACTCTCCCTGCCCGGAATCCAAGAGGAGGCGGAGTTCCATCGATGCTTCCGTCGAAACACCGACTGACAGTGAAAATAAACCCGCGGCTGAAGACAGCAAACCCCGCGTACTGCTAGAACGTCGGGCCACCACTGCTGGCCAACGTACCAAACCTAGAAAAGAACCACCACCTCAGCTTCAACGTTCTCAAACCGCTTTAGGTCACAGAAACGTGAATCTGTCTTATTCCTCGCATGCTGTGGCAGAAAAAGACGCTGAAAAAGCTGCTAGAAAACAAGCTAAATTGGAAGCAGAGGAATCAAAACCTCAGCGGACTAGACACATGTCGGCCTCTTCCGATTCTTCCACGGGGAGTACGTTTGGCATAGACCCATATAAACTTCGCAGGAGGGCATTTTTAGCCGGCGAAGAAGACTTCCAGTCAAAAATATTCAGCACTAAAAAAGATAATTTTCTAGAACGTGTTCAAAGAACGGTAGCGGAAAACCCACCCAGCCGACCCCCCAGTCAAATGGATGCTGAACAGATTATAAAATCAATAGAAAAACCGAAAAATGATCGCAAAGAGAACAAAAGATCTGTTGTGGCTCCAAAGGCCATCAGACGCTTGATGGAACGTGATAATTCCTTCAGTTCCTTAGCAAACCTTTCAGAAGAAGAACAAGCAAGAAAATTAATGGAACAGTGGGAGGATCTTAAGAAATGTAGGTATCTGCGAATTCCACCAGCGATGGAGGATCTGTCGGGAGTGAACACGCTTGCTGTGGATAACCTTAAACTGCTGCATTCGCTCCGCTACGCGCCGCCCGACCAGTCGGGGTTCGGAGTGGCCGTAGTGGCGGACAGGCAGGTGCTTAGTAGAAATAACCTGAATGCCGTGCCCAGTTGAAATCTAAAGCGAAAGTCAGTGTTTGCTGTGTTTTGCGCTGAATTTTGAGATCCTGTTGGGAATTATAATGTTTGCATAGTTGCACATTCAGAGAAGCTTGATTAAACTAGATATTTTACTGCACACTCACTAAATCGAGGGGGGGCGTTTGGAATGACATTTTTTTGCGAACAATTGCTTGTTATTGCACTAGATCTGAATTTTGAGTTGGTTCTCACATATATCTGAAACTAGGGACTGGATTTTCGATGATATCCCGTAGGTCGGTGGGTGGGGTGGGCCCATTTAAATTCTGCTTGTCTACTGGGTGAAAAGTTTTTGCAACTTTCAAGCAGAATGTTTTCACTGTGATGCAACGTATATGAGCTACGCACATAACTAATATAGATAAGAATCGAAGATGTGGTGTGCAATTAATGATAAAACCATCCGAAAATATGTAACGCTTTTTATTTTGTTTCAATAGTTAAGTTTTTAACTGACTGATTAATTGATCATGGATTATTGATAACTTAATTAACTTATTCATCGATATAGTAAAGTAGTAAGTGAAAGGACAGTAGGTCTATTTGACCGGCTGCATGCTAACCGCTTTTGTGATATGAACAATAACTGTATTATTTTTTACTGGAAACCATTCCTGGCTTCTGTGCAATACTATTTATGCCAACAAGTAAGGACGGTGCCTGATTGTAATTTTTTATTGTGTTTATGTAAATGCTCGCACGCAGTTTGTAATATGTCGTTTTTTGAATGATATATTAAATACTAATGCTTCACGTATTGTGTATGGTTTGTTTGCACGTTCAACAGGATACATGTGATCACCTGTTTTATTTTTCATCACCGACTTTGCAGAGTACTTCACAACGGGGGCGTCTCGATAGTCCGAAGGTTCATTGGTCCGAAAAGTGGTAACATTTTCATCGATTTTTTAATCAAGGGTTCATTGGTCCGAAGGTTCTATAGTGAACATTCGGACCAATGAACCTTCGGACTATTGAACCTTCGGACTATCGCTACGGCCCCCTTCACAACTTCTTCACGTATTACTGAATGTGTCTGCTGGTAAACATATCGTTATATAAGTAAATTTAGCTCTTCCTTTTATACTCACTTTAAGCGCTAGAATAGAGAAAAATATTCTTCGCTACGTAGTTGCTGAGTATAATTGTTTATCTCTCAGTTATTTTACGAGGACGAAAGGAGTTCAGAAAAGGATAAGCTGAATTTATTTCAGCTGAAGGTCATGACTTTTATCACAGTTGTAGTAATGTCGCACTTTCTTAACATCAAGCTCGCTCAGTGTGATTCTTTGTCCGATCATCACACCTTTAACACGAGGGATGATAGTGTCGCGGCCATTCTTTGAAAACGCTTTCTCGCTGTAATGCATCACGCTGCCGAAGTCATATGGAAGGTTCAGTCCGTCTGCTGTCTGGGGGTTGTATTTGTCAAAATTCATTGCGTGCCCTGAAATGGTAAGCAGTATTATTTAAACATACACAATGGTAAAATTCGTTTTGTATCAAGGGGCAATCGGCGTGTGGATACGCAGCATTGCGTTAGTTGCGACGACGAATGCAGTTTGCTCAACAGATGGTCCCACGTTTTCCATATTTCATTACAGTTTTGAAAAATAGTTTCTTTGATATTCTTTGAGGCAAAATGACGATGTTCCTTGCAAATAAATAATATATAAATATGTCACACTGAAAAATAACGAAACGCTTCATTTTAAATGGCCGAAAGTGGTCACCTGTCCTGAAGTATCGTGGGATACGCCGTTAAATTCAAAACAGAAAGTGCTGGAGAATTTCCTACCGTCCTCGATATTTTCCCAGGCAATCTTTACCATGCCATCTCTGTCAGTACGGCTCTGTTCGTGTAGGAACCCCAGCACGTGCATCATCTCATGCATGACTTTCCCTGGAAGATACAGGCATGGAATCCCTAGGGATGTAACTTGTTTACCACCGTCACGGCCCAGCTTAGAATAACAGCTGAAATGATAGATGTCCAGGTCGATCAAATAGAATTCAGTGATATTCTACGCCTATTTGGTTAGTAAGATCGTACATCGTGTATGTCCACGATATTATTTGGACAAAAAGTTAAAATTATATATTAGCTTTGCTTTGATATAACAAAAAACTGCTATGGTAAGACCATAAACAATATAGGCTACCCGAAATTTATTAAATAAGGAATCAAAGATAAATCCCAATACTCACCTTGGTTTCACAGGACTGATAAAAACGTAATCCTTCTCTTGGAATCTGGGAAGAAAATGAATACAGGGACCCTTTTTATTCACGAGACGCTCAAACTCGCGCAATGCACTAGTGATAGCCTTACTCTGCCATGACACTAAAATTGAAAAGAAAAACAATAAAACAAATGCTGCACAAATAATATAAATAATAATGATAATAACAACAACAACAAAAACAATAATTATGATATACTAAGGACAGATTTAATAGAAGGTTCATGCTATCATGGATAATGTAATGATGAATAAATCATTGTCATATAAATATGTGTAAAAAGAAACGTATTATATTTTAGAATATCACGTTTTCTTGCCATATTTCTGGTCAATCTCATAAAACACAGTTCCATTCTTCCATTTACTTGCAGACAAAATTACGTTACGCTTCTGAAAATTCAAAAAGAAAATGGATGTAGTTATCACGAATTAAACTTTTCCACTCCGCTACAAATGAGAAATATGAAGCTACGGTTATGCTAAATTTTAGTCATTGTGTCACATCTCAAAATAAATAACGCGAGAATGTCATATAAAAATATTTAAACGCATTTATACTACGCGACTTACGGCGAACGTGGAATTCGGATATATAGGCCTATTAACATTATAGAAAATAAGAAGGGAAGTTAAAAAGAAATGCGACTCGTGGATTCTGGGTAAACTACATACCAGACCGTCACTACTGATGTCAATGTCACCCTCAAATTTCCCTAGGAGTAAAGATATAAGTCACAGTTATGACTATAATTTTTAAAGAATAAAATACATTATTGTAAACTATTAATTTAATTTGTGTGTGTGTGTGTGTGTGTGTGTGTGTGTATCTGCTGTGTGTGTGTGTGAGAGAGAGAGAGAGAGAGAGCGCTCACCTGCTTCTTCGGGGTCTTTTGGGTCTGGACCTATGTGAAGAACAGGATAATTTCCATTAAATAGAAGAAATAAAGCAAAATACCTTACTGTGCAACACGCTGTCATGTGAATTATTCTTAATCTGAATAAGTTCAAGATCCGTGTTGTGTAGTATTTTCAAATATGATCAATTTAATTTTAGAATCCAAGCTATAAACGAATGCTATGAAATGTCATAATTGTAGCACAGCAGAGAAGTGACACTGTTTAACTCAGATGTGGTTACTTCCATTACTATTTCGTTCGTGTTTCAAAGACATTCCAAATTTAAGCAGATAGTATACCTTCGCTTAGCAGGAAACCCTTGGCCACCTAGAATTTAATGAATATTTCTTATTATTACTCATTCGTCATTTTCATTTCTCACTTCTAGCAAAGGATTCTCTCTTCGTAATACATGCATTAAAACGCTTATCAATTCATGTCCCAACTTGAGGGTCTGTGCTCACTATGTGTTTGTTAAACATAAAAATCAAGTTATGTTTATTGACAGCACCTGCGTTTATGCCTTGAATGCCAATTATCACTGCAATCATTACATAATTTAAAACAATCCTTTAAAACTCACCGTGCGATGAGACAGGTCTGAATCTAGCAACAGCGCGATCAACATAAGCCATCTCAGGGAAGATATGGCCAAAGTCACCCGCGCCATTTTCCTTGCCGTGTACACCGTGACCCTGTCCCCAGCAAAGCACCTGTATGTTACGGGAAATTATCCAAGCATGCACGGTGTGACTCTGATCTCAGGCTGAGAATCACACAGATGTGTCTATCGTGTCATTTTATCTACAGCAAGTGGCCTTAATGAGAGACGTTTTCAATGCTATTCTCAGTAGTAGCCATTTCCTCGACTTAATATCAAAATGCAATTTTGACATGATGTTTAAAACACTGTTGCTTGAATGATGCGCAATGTAAACATAACTTGTACACAAAAAAGTTAAATTGTTATTGTTTATTTTATTACTTTCATTTCAGGTGCAGTGATTCCGTTAACCACAAAGAGCTAGCTGGCTTGCTGAAAGGACAGTTCATCTCATGATATTTTTAAGAACTTCGTAACTCCTTCTAGTACAATGGTTTAATGTGCAATTCCTGATGCTGTACACCGCTTGTGAGAGTCTTAGTTAGTAAGCGATTGCTGTGCGTTGTATGCTGAATGCTGAAAATAGACCTGTCTAAAGTTACAAGGCGCTATGGAATACTGGATAGAGGCAAAAACATGATATCAGAGTGAAGGGATTTGAAACATCACCGGCACAGATGGAGTCATTTTTTTAATTGTTGTATGATAGAGATCTCAGTAAGGGAATTCGACCGAACCCTCAAACCCCTGTGAATCTGTCCTGATTAAACTATCTTTAGATAGTGATTTGATGATACTGCTGTGTCAAGCATCTTGGCTTTTATTTTCTAATTAAATGGTATTCATGTTCTATTTTATAATTCTATTTTTTTCTGTAATAAGAAGCCTTTTTATTGTGTACGTTTATTGGGTCTTTAATAACGATTTAAACTTTAGATAATGTAGTAGAAAAGATGTCTTCTCTTGTGCCAAACCTTTATATATAGTTTTTAAAAGATAGATTTTAGTATTATTGTTGTGTTTGAAAACCTTGTCCAGAGAATACTTTTATATTTGTTAAACCTCCAGATAACAAGTTGGAGATTTCAAATGATGACAGAAGTTAAGGGGTGCTTTATGTATTTATATGGTCTGTGATCTGTGGAATATGTAAATAATTTTTTAAAATAAACAGTATATTAACAGTAGGCTATATTTTGTTAACACGGTGGTCTATGAGACAATAACTTTCGGTTAAATTAGTTTTGCCGTAGCTATATGAAATGCATTTTGATATAAGAGAGAAAACAGCATATTTCGCGATTTATTACCTTTACATGACCTATGACTATGTTAAATTGAATTTAATTCGAGTTACTCATTATGGCGAGAGAAGGTTATAGTTAATGGATTTCAATCGTCATGTAGGCGACACGGAATGGTTTGATAAAAACGTTTTGACAGTGAATCTGTGTACTTCAGAGAGTGCAATTTTCTTCTATGGGGAATAAGAGGCCGTGCATAGAGATCACACTAAGAGCAGACGAAAAACTGCCCGTAACTTGGCCCTATTGAATCAAGAAGGCCCTAATTCTTTTCTTTATCTATGGTTACTTTTTCGACAACGCGTTAACGCACCTTTACCCAAAGTGTAACGGTATGTACTTTGTTTCTGCATTTGATTCGTTTGGTATTAAACTACTACACATTCCCAGATTGTAGCGGCTGTTGATAATTTATCGGACTGAGGGCACCCTGAGCTTCAGAGATAACTTGCCACTAACCTCTTCACTATAGCCTATCTTCATCGTGTCAAGTTACCTCTGACGAAAATAGTTTGACCTAGTTTATATAAGCCAATCGAATCCATGTTTCAAAATTTTTCACCGTCAATCGGCAATCCTCGGCTGATTCCGCAAGCTCCATACTAACAACAAAGTTATTGTCGAGTGCGGAGACATCCGAGTAGTTCCGAGTGTATAACCGTACACAAAGAAAGCATGGCGTCTCCTACGAGCACCCTGAGCTTCNCTAGTTGGGTGGGTCAAAATGGCGTTGTGCGTGAGCCTTTGCATTTATATATGATACTGCATGACGAACACCGTGTTTCAAGTGCAGGTTTTATGTATGGGGGTCACTTTTTAGGATAATTAGAATACATTTTGAACATTCAATATTTAGGCCTACACTTGCTTAAATCCTAAGTCAATCAGATTACATGATATTACCCGTTTCATTGATGTATTTCCGGGAGTAGCCGAGTACACATAAGAAAACAACAGAAATTAGCCAATGACACGTTTGACGTCAATGATAGACAGATATGAGGGTTAACGATGCATAAATGTCATAAATGACTCTTGCCTCGCCTCGCTATCCTTTAAAAATTATGTTACAATATCAAGGGAAACTTATCCAGCTCCCTTTACCCATTAAAATCGCATTCGACTGTGGTTAAACGATAAATGATTCCTTGATTTTAACAGGAAATAAGATCTAATTCCTTGACTGAAACGACCGTATGAACAGGACTCGACTATAAACTCTCACATCTTCAAAAACGCAATGTAACGGGGATCTACCAAGATTGTACCGATTGCGCTTGTTGTGCCGACATCCCATTCAACCAATCGCGGGAATGTAACCATTTACTGCTGAGCAATTACAACACCTGCGACTGGAATGGCTAAGGTTTGTTATCTTTGTTTATCTTTGCTATCGCGCAATTATTTGGATAGTCTGGTTACAAACTGTTGCATTACTTTCGTTAATGACACAGACATAGTTTATCTCTTGCTATATCGTTAATGTAGAACTTAGGTGATAGCATGAAATGGTAATGGCTGTATTTTGAGAGGGGGGTAAGAGCCAGTAGAGGAACATGTCTCAAACTCACTCATGCATAGTTAACTGGAGTATCAAGCCAGAATGCAGGGTGTTAATGGCTAGTCGGAATTCACATTAACGGACGCATTATTTTGATGAGTCTCCGGCGTCACGAAATATTTCTTAATGATTATCCTACATAAACAACAATAGCGCCTTTTATACTACTCTCTCCGCTACACTAAAAGCAAATATGGGAGCTGCCTGTATCTTCAGCACTAAAGAAGAACGTAAAGCAATTTATTTAGAATAAAATAAAGGTTATTTTTGATGAACATCAACTCTGAGGCACCTGCTGAAAAAGATCTGTATGGAAATTTAGCTTGCTTTTTCCACTGCTGTCTGCTCTAGGGTATCAACAAAACTAGTCATTTTTTCCTAGGACAGGTTGTAATTATTTTAGTGATTTATATCTATGGCTATCATGCATCGGAACAAACTATATATCACAACATGGAATGTATGAATTTGTATATGAAGGCTAATGGGCATGTAGTGTATGAAATGTGCAGATTGATAGGCAGTTGAGAAGTGTTTTTCATGTTTAGTACATGTAGTATGTAAAGGGAATTCCCCTTTGTGAGAGTTATTTGTTTGACAGTTTCCCCTTTAATATATATTTCTGCTAGGCACTGAGCATTACTTCTAGTCAGAGGCTGCAGTTTTAATCTGTATTAGCAATTGTTCTTTTATTGCTACTTTTATTGACTGAATTTGTGTCAGTCTGACAGATTGACTTGAAATGATTATTGTATGTTTTCAGGAGTGTTGACTTTATTCAAGCTGTAGGAGACGGAGAGACATATGGAGGCAGAAGAAGTGTCAATTTTGGGTATGTCATGTAGGCATATTGCTGAAAGAATATTCTCCGTTGAGATGTCAAATTGTGCAAGGAGCCAAATAAGTAAAAAGATTTTACAAAGTTCTTTAAGTGACTTGACAGTTTTGATTGTTATTATTCATGACAATTACTGATAGGCAAAAGTTGAACTGTCAGGATGCACATTCATTTTTATATGACTAAAAACATGTTCATCTTCTTGATGATAACAAAGGAAAGGAATTGCTTGTTTGCAAGTTGATTCCATATTTAATATTGTAATACCAAACACGTAAGTTCTTCCCTTGTTAATGGTAACCACTTTAAAAGGCAGATTTTGAATTCACCAGATCTCCAAATTGTTCCCTTTATGTTTAATGTTAATTTTGCCTTATTTACTTACTTAAAAAATCACTACTGTAAGCCGTCTTGAATTTATTCCCTTCTTTTGCCATTATTAGTCTTTGTTCATGACTTTGAATTCAGTTTTTTTACCACTGCAAAAATCAAATGTTTAAACATGGCAGATATGAAGCACATTTATTTTACTTTTATTTTAATGTGAACATTTGCCACTATGCTGTCTAAATTTGCTTTTCTTATAAATGAAATTCTGAAATTTTATTTATATATTTTTTCTTCTCTTGTGTAGTATTGAGTGGAAGAGGGTTGCAAAGAAGGAAAAAGGGTATGTCTTGATTATGATCTGATATATATCCGACACACTAACACACACTTACAGGTGCATGTACACACACACACACACACACACACACACACACACACACACACACACACACACACACACACACACGTATTGCTTAAAAAAATTACTTTTCTATTTAACTGGGTATTATCTGTGTAGTATTGCCATCTTTCTGTAAATCCTTATCTCTTCCAAAATGTTCTAACAATTTTAGGATGTTTTACAAACTTACAAATAATGCCTTCAAAAAAAGTAAATATTTCCATATAATTGAAACATTACTTTTTGGTTATAGGCAGGGCCAAGTATTCAGTGATATTTGGCATAGGGCAGAGTAAGTTCAGGACCCAGGTTGTCAGTGATCCTCTAGGTAACCCAGAGTGGAATGAGGAGTGCATCATGTAAGTATGTGATTACTATGTGATTACCATACAGAATTTGATATTTGCTCCAGTCTGTTGAACAATATTTAAGTCTTGACCCAAGACCTCCCCCCACACACACATACATATACACACAAAATTGTGGTTTTAAAATTTGAAAGCAATTGCGACACGTGTCACACTCAGCCTAATTGTTTTCTGTATCGTTCCAGTTTGACTAGTCCTAACATATAATTATGCATTCATATTGTTCTGTCATTTTTACTCCCTTTCACAAGCCTACATGTAACGGTCAAAACTAATCTGGTTAACTGACCATGTTGACTGCAAGGACTCTATTTAAGTGACTCTTTTATGTAAAGGCCAGGTTATTAAGTTGTGAATCTCTCATACTATTATAGGTAGGTACAAAAAGACATAAGATAAGCTGTGATATGGAGTTGAATAATGAAAGCCATATAATAAATGACAGAACAATATGAATTCATAATCATTATGATCATCTAATATATATTTTAAACAATTTAAGTGATTTGAACTCATAGTTTTGTACTTTATATCAGATTGGTGTTTCTGTTAATATACCTAATAGTACCTAATAGTTATTGGAAAAAAATTAAAGAAATTCCAGACACTGGGATCATTAAAATATATATTTGATCTAAGCGTTAGCCAGTAACTATAAACTACTGATTTTAGGGTTACTTATTGTACATCAGACTGCAAAGCTAAAAAAATTATCATAGTCACATTTTACTGCAAAGCTTGTTGTCTTTCCCCAACCAAGTTTTTTTTTTTTTTTGGGGGGGGGGGGGGGCAGTGAAAGAAGCTTATCATTTACAGATATCCTATTATTAGTAAGACTACTGTTTCTCATTGTGGGGTTGGGTTTTACTTGGTAGTATAGGACCACCTCTCTGTAATAACTGAGAGATATAATCTTGATATTTTATGCATGGTTTTACTACATAATCCTAGTGTAACCATAGGCATATATGCATTGGGATATGTCTCCTTTTATCATTTGACTCACAGTCTAGCCATAGATGTGTCCTTCTTCAAAATATGTGGGTAAAGCATTTTATTCAATTTTGTTGATGAATGATAACTATACAGCTTATGGAGGTGGGAAATTATTGTTGATTTCTTCTAAGATATGGAAAGTAATGGTTGACTTTGTAAGCAAACTGTGGGAAATGGTGGTTGAAATTGGCCATATCATGATATTAATGCATTTAGATTCTTTGATATATGATTGGAATTGGTTTCTCTTTCCAGCCCTGTACAAGGCAAGGATAAGCTGACATTACTAGTGACAGACAAGGATGAGGTCCTGGGACAAGTGACAGTTCTTATTAGCAGTCTTCCACCAGAGTCTGGGAAACGTCCAGTGGCTGTCCGTCTCCAGGCCCATAAAAAAGCCCAAGACCCACAGGGTGAATTGCTTTACCAGAGCTGTGTTGTCAAGTATGGGTCGTGTAACGCCACAGTCAACAAACCAGATGGACAGACCACTAAAGGTGGGGGATCATTTAAAAAGCTAAAGCAGACTTTAAAAATGTCTCCACACAAGAGGTCAAAGACTGAAGGAAATATCGTGCCTCCATCCTTGGAAGAAAAATCAAACTTAGGAAGACTAAAGAAACTTGCTTCCAAATCCATGTTGGATATAGCCTCACTGTTTATTTCTAATGACGAGAAACAACTGGAAGAGGAAAATACAGGACTGCACAAAACAGCAAGTATCCCCGATCTGTCTCGTAGAAACAGTAATCCACAGTTACTCTCTGCTGTGGAAATGGAAGACATAGACTTAGATTCACAGCCTCACGACGAGCCTCAAATTATCAGTATTTCTCCCACTGAAGGTTCAGTGAAAGGGGGCACAAAAATAACACTGGAAGGAATTAACCTGGGAAAGAACTTGGATGATATCGCAGAATTGAGGGTGTGTGAGGCAGACTGTTTGATGAATGTTGAGTATGAGTCTCCATCTAAGATTTTTTGCACAACCAAGCCTTGGTACGCAAGAGAGGGAAAAGTATACCTTGTGACCAGTTCGGGGGGGTACACTGAAGCCCCACAAAGTTTCAAGTTTTGCGAAGTCAAAGAAATTCCGCCTAAAGAAGAAGAGAAGTTAAATACCACTGACCAGAAACAACATCTCTATGAGCAAAGACAGCAGAAAAAGCCAAGGCCTGAAAAACCAGCAAGAAAGGTAGGTACTAACAGTATCATGTGGATGTAGTTTGTTCAGATATGGAAATATAATAGTTGCCATTAGTTGTAGTAGGGTACTTGTTAAATACCCCTTGATAAATGATTATCTTTGGTACATTGTTAATGGTTTAGTACAGCAATATTTTTGCACGTGAAATATTTACCACTCAGCATGGACAGTGTGTCAGTTTTTGGTAGCATATTTATTAAAATTGAAAAATGAAAACTACAGGAACAAAAGGAGGAATAAACCTTCTGCGTATAAATTGCATATTAAGTATGTTTATAATAACATTGTTCTCTTTTAGAATATTAAGCGTACTTCAACTGCCAGTCTTAATGCCATGAATGAAAACCACAGAGACCCTGATTCTATCAACAGCCAGACAGTCCTGACAGGTAAAATGTCACCCATGAGACCATTAATAGCTTGTTTCATGTGAGAATAGCCTTGGCATGGTCAGTGCCCTCTGTAAGTTTTAACAATCTATTAACCAGCCATTGACCATGTCTCTGCTAAATGCAATCCTTTAAGCTATATATATAATTTTATATCAAGTTTATTGGTAGTTAATTTGGAAAAATTGTTGTATATCTGTGAGACAGTAATAGCCACACTTTCTGAGCTGTTGGATGTAAGCAATGCATTGACATTAAAGTTTTGCCCACTTTGTTTTGTAGAAATTTCCAAAGATGACCTCGTAGTTAAAGTCCTCAGTCTGCAGCAAGAAAATCAAGGTAATGCATAAGCAAAGCCTTATTCAAACATTAAAAAAAGGATCTAAGTAGTTTTGTCTAGCATATTTGATTTAGTGTGAGTGCCTTACAACTTAAATATTGAATAGAGAGAGAGTAGTCTTATCAGTGTGTTTGCCACAATGAAGAATTGAAAAAGTAAGCAGTGGACTTTTTGTTGGCCAAAGGTGAGAGGTAACACACTGGTTTGCACATACATCCCTCGCACAAGAGCATGTACTTTCCCGAGCATACTAGATTTAGAAATTGGGAGGTATTTAGCCCTCTCATTTAAAATGACAGGATGTTATAATTACCCTTATTATCAGCAGACATAAAATGTTATCCTCCAGTAACAGTACTTTTAGCTGGCCTGTTGAGATAATGATCTTTTATTTTAGAATTGTGTCCAAGGATGCCCCACAATATTACATAAATTGCAGAGATGATGAAAATCTTTTTTTTTCTTTTGATTTTTTAAAGATTTCTCAACTTTTTCCAGCTTTGAAAGAAGAGAACAGAAATATGAAGAATTACATTGACAGACTCGTGGCCAGAGTGATTATAGAGTGTCCGCAGGCCTTGCAGCTAGCTGGGAGTATGCAGTAGTTGTGGAATTCTTATATCATCAGACATTTCTTTTTTAAAGTGCCTTTGCAGAATTCCTTGATAGAATTACGTGCAAGGGTAACAGGTTGGAATTTTTACTGTTATGTAATATTATAACTGAAAATTTATGTCTTGTTGGACATTTATTAAGGGGAGCAATCTCAAACTGGAAGTTTTTAGCCTTAACAAGGTCTTGTTAATATTTTTAACTGTTCTACTTAGTGGTCATACCAAGTATATGCTAGTACTGTCTCATGATATTACCATGTAGGTGTTTTATTACATAAAAAGTCTCCATATATTACATGCATGACACCTTATATTACTATAAACACCCCCAGATACAGTGCAGGACACCTTATGTTACCATGCAGGGTACTCTATAGTTTTATTACAGTGCAAAAAATGTATTCTCTCCATCTCTTACACTAACGATATGGTGATATGCTGTCAATCCCTGTTCATTTTTTGTTTTGACTTGTTATTTCAAGTTTTATGGGGAGTTAGAAAGGATCTCCAACTATTTATTTGATATTATGTCAGTCACATTTGATTGTTATGAGCAAAGATCACCTTATTATGCGTGTCTGTTGTCTGAGATGATGTGGTACAAAAATTGATTCTGTGGAAGTGTGATGCTATTGTTAGCATGTAATAGTTATAAGATTGTTTTGTTTTTAAATCAAAAGTTTCAAGTGCATTATAGATGCCTTAAGCACTGGCGCATGTTCTATGCATTTAATATGTACACCAGGTTGTGACTTAAATGCTTTCTTTATAAAGCAGCCTCTGTTATGCATGGTGAAAGTTACAGTGATAACTATATTTTATACATGTGAGTATTTACAGTATTGTATCAATGGTAATATGGTGTTCCGTGGGTGTAAGTCTTGTAATCTGATGGTATATATTTATCCAAGACATTTGGATACATTTATATAAGCAGTATTGTTATATTTCACAATGCAAATACAAGAAAACATGTATTGGGAGTGCTAATAACCTACTGCCAGTATTTTGTGACTTTAATCAAAGTGTAATAACATGGTTCATAGCCTATTATGTGTGGTAAATGGACAATGATAGGAACCAAATGGCCTTATATTAGTGGTAGAATATAGATAAAGTGCCGTGTACAATGCACATGGAATGTGATACTTGATATATTATATGGGAGTATAGTTGTCAGATGGTTCAGACACTACTACTACTCTACAGTTGGCCTAAGTAGGCTCACTATTGAGCACAACCAAGTTGTTGTGATGAGCAGTTAAAATTGACTAGACTTTACACTAACAGGATGCAATTAACATAACTTACCTCATGTAGCTCATTATATTTAGAATGTAAAAATAAAGGTTTACATATTTTCATTATTCTTGATATTATCCTTGTTGATAAATATTTTATTTGATCAGCTTTAAAAACTGAAGTGACGGTATAATCTGCGAAAAACTAGAGCAAAGTTTTTTTTTTTAGGTCTTGTCATTTTTTTTTTAAATTTTATATTGCTACAGTGGTATTGGTATTTATATAGCCAATGCATTTTTTCTGTCTGAAAATTTGAATGTTATTGCCTTTATCGTGAAATGCGTGGTTTGTTCAAATATGAAAAATCGCGTGCAGACGATGGAGTGCTCCTTCACATCTTTGTTTTTCTGCCAGTATGTAGCAACTATCTAGCCGCTGTGATAGCAGACCGTTCTTATCGCGGCGAAAGGGGCCTATGTAATACGCAGACATGGGATGACCCGATTGCCTTTTTCAAATGCACATTTGTTCTTGAGCGCACATTTTATAGAAAAGCACATGACATTGAATAAACACCTGTTTGTTACGCCGCTAGCAGATGGTCGGACGCAGCATTGCCTATGACAAGGTAACAAAGAGCTGTCTCCTGTTATGAAGTTTATGTCACGATTGTCAAAAGGAGGGTTTGTTGAACTTTCAAAACATTGATGTGCATGTCCAGTTTTGGGGACTTCGGTAGCTGGAATCTGTTGAAAGCCCTATTTTAAAGAACCAGTTTATGAAACATTTCGGGGTGCCAGCTGCACCGGACGGAGCAAAAGGTCATTTCCGAAAGACTGCTTTATAATGTTACAATGGCTGCGGAAAGAACTTGTCGGTAAAAATCAACATTGCGTCTCGATACAATCTATTGCAGGTATTGATGAAATGTGATAGTATGGCGTCAAGATCGAATGGATAAAATCACAGACTTTTTTTAAACAATTTCCTTGTGGTTTACAACACCAAGAAACAAGTGGATTTTGAAAATTGATTTCCAAAATTCTCGAAGGCTTATCTGTCTCCTGGTATCTATTAAAATTATCTTGCTGGCGAAATGGAGGGTGACTGTACAATAGACTCGTTGTGCTACGGTATCAGAGTGGTCGCCATCATTATGGGGCTCATAGCCGCTTTGTTTTGCGGTCTTCTGCTATATATGACTTTTAAATACCAAAAACTGTTAAGAAAGTTTCACAAGGTGCACCCAATATCCCCCAAAACCTCGACCGAAGAAAAAGCAGCTAATGACGTGCGCCTGGAAGATATGACTGAAGACATTGTGACAGGAAAGTTGTAGTTGAATGTATGCATGCACTGATCGTTAATTGTTTTGTAGTATCTGTGCAATAATTACACGTCATGGGTGAGGTAAAAACCCAAATATTACATTGTTGAGACAAGGGTTACAATGTAATTAACTTTATTGCAATTCTGCCTCTTTAATCTTACAAGATATTTTGAGGCATGCTGATTTGACCTCTAAATGATTCAGGTATATTTTGACCGTGCAATTTGTAGAAGCTGGACTTCAAACTGTGACTTGTAGACTAGCCTTAACCAGGGTTATAGATTGTTTTTTTTTTACTATAGATATACACGGACATGTCTCTGGTTAATTCGTGATACTTTTCTCTAATGTTAGATAAAAATTGAACATAGTTAAGCTGCAGTCCTGGTAGAGGGTAGTTGTACACACACAGGTTATTTGAAGGAAATTTAATTTGGGGCAAAGTAAAGGAATTCTTAGGGCTGTTAAAATTTTGCATTGCTGCTGAGGAGTTTCTAGTCCTTTTTCTTTCGACTGTTATTATAATGTGATTTTTTTTTTATTATTGTCGTTTTTTTTTTTAAATCTTATATCAATGCTACAATTTCGCGATCCATTAATTGTATTTGCGTTTTGTAGATAGTAGTTCTGTGCATAATAATGTTGTGCTAACTTGAAATACAGAAATCTATTATTGGCATTTCATAAATATTTTCTACATATATCAGTGCGGTAGTCGTGAATTAAAGCAATTAGAAACAGCAAACGAAAGGTGCAAGGCACTGGGTGTTTAACATGGGGATGCAGTAGGTGTGCTTCATATCGATTGCTACATGCACCACTCTCTGGTTAATGTAAAGTTCACTCCTTTTTACCGCACTACACTGCAGGGGCGGATTTAGGCCGTCTTCTGGGTCTTCCGAAAGACGGTCAGATTTTCAAGTTTACATTGACGGGTATCTAATTTTTTCTGTCGGAAAACGGTCAAAAATGGAGGAAGGATCAACAAATATAATTTGGAAGACTCTCAGAAAATATCTCTGGATCTGCCCCTGCTACAGATGCTTCTCAGCGCGGTTTACAGACGCCTGCAGGTCATGTTTTGGCCCTGGTACAGTCTGTGTGTTGACGTTTTCACCTCCGTGGGCAGGATACAACCCAATATGCCGTATGAAGCGCTGAAAGTTAGCAAACTAAAATATCTTTCTCTACCAGACCAGAAACTTTACCCCTGCTACAATCCTTAAGTGCTGAGTGCTAAGTGGGATACAGTAGATACTGTGTCTAAAGGACTGGTATGTCCCCGGACGGGGTCGAATCCACGTCTTCCTGCTCTGGAGGCGGACACTCTGACCACAAGGCCATCTGGTCGGTCAATTTTGCCAATCTTCGAAAGACATTCAGTAATTTTCTGTTATTGTGCACAATTTCATTCACGATGTAATGATCATTACGATGTGTATGAAACACATCAATAGATGCCTTTAAATTGCTGGATGACAGATTTTGAATAGAGGGAGATTACAATTATTCAGCTTATTTTCATCTGTATTTAAAATTGATTTTGCCAGTTAGGTGTTTATTAGATTCTCATTTTGATGAACCGCTTGACATAAACAAAAAGTCAAACTCGCCAATTTAGTTTTTAAACTTATCCAGTGTTGACAAGTTTATAAATGATGCTAAGAATAAGTAAAGTGAATTCCTACCTGGGAGGGTTCTTTATAAATAAGGAATGGGAAACTTAAAAGTTTCCTTTCAGGTAAGAGTAAATATTTACCATCTATATCTTAGGTAAGGCGTGGTACCGGTAGCCGATAGTAAACATGCACTTAACGGCAATATAGCACCAGTCAAGTCATTAATTAGACGCAGAGCTCTATTTAACCTTCCGGGTAAAAATTCGCGTTTCTGTTGATTTCAAAAATTGCGATGCTTCATGATTGTTAGGTTATAGGTTATAAACTATAGACTGTAGTTCATCAAACTTCATAAAGACAAGTTCACCTTAATGGCTTGATTTTAAATCATCTTTAAGAAATTAACATCAAGCTTTCTTAGGAGCCTTAGACCGAGAGACTGCTTCAAATCGACCGTCGAAAGCACAAAATTATTGTTTTCTACAAATTGATACAAAACCGCTCTAGGGTACCGTCTCTACATATTTTGCGTATCAAATGATCTGGCATCGTGTAAATTAATTAACTGACATGTTGCCTAACAAGATACCGCTAAGATACAGTCAGTTATATTTATTTAACCATAGAGGCTCCAATCAAGACATCACAGAACTGCCTGCGGTTAACCTGGAGTTGCCAACGCATTTTAGACACTTACTCCTTTTTTTTTTCAATATCGAAAGTAGATTGAGAACCTGCTTACACTCGTTGCTCCTTCGTGTTAGTACGTTGATAGGTGTGCCTTTGAAGTGGGCAGCGAAAAAAACTTTAAGTTTTTCACTGAATGTAATTTTTGCTGTCTTGTGAACCCAAAATACTCGGACCCAAGCTGAGATTCAAATCCAGCGAAAAAACCTTTAGACTCAGCAAGAGAATAAAGATAACGAAACCACAATCTGGTCAAAGCCTTGAATACCCTATATCTACGCCCACCTCCTTTACTACCATGACCCAAACCCCAGGCTCTCCGTCCAGCATTGGTATTCTGTTTTTTACTTTACTGCGACAGGTGATATGTTTGACACTATGTAAACGTAAAGTATCGAGCGCGTACATGTTAGTACATGTAGGCCTACATGTTATAGTTGCACAAAACTTCAGTCGATACTTCAGTGGGTTTTGAAAGTTAATACTGAAATGTTAACATGTACTTTTCCATTAAACGAGTATTTCTTGATTAAAGACAATTTCGGTTTCATTGTGTGTTATTACACTTGTATCAACCTGTTTTTAAGGTTTGTTTATAGTAAATGATACCTTGCACCTTCCCTCTAAGGTGATGTTACTCGGAGGATAGCATATGAACAGTGATACGTACAACCGGTTCAGTTTCCGAACGTGGAAAATATGACACAAAGAATTAAACGTCCTACATTGTGTGTTATTACACTTGTATCAACCTGTTTTTAAGGTTTGTTTATAGTAAATGATACCTTGCACCTTCCCTCTAAGGTGATGTTACTCGAAGGATAGCATATGAACAGTGATACGTACAACCGGTTCAGTTTCCGAACGTGGAAAATATGACACAAAGAATTAAACGTCCTACACTGAACCTGCCCTGGGCTGAATTCTGTCTTCAGATTACCCTACTTGGGGTTTTTTTCCAGTCCAGAAGACCACTTCAGAAAGGTTTAAGGAAACGTACGGCACACGGTTGTGTATACAAACTATTTTCGACGTGTCTTTCATCAGTGTTATACTAAAGGTAACTTACGGATAATGGTCTGACATTATTTGGACTAGATGATGCAGCTGCACCTGCCACAAAAAGTTCATTTAAGTGCTTTTTTATTTAGCTAAAATGCTAGTAGTTTAGATTTGTGAATGGCTTTATGTCATAAAAAAGGGGGAATAAATTGGAAATCAGTTACTAAGCGAACTTAGTGATTTTTTAAATGCTTCTCAACAGTTTTCAATGACACTGTGAAATGTTTAGGTGATGCTATTGATTTCTATTACAATTTCGAGATAAGTACTGGAACAAGAGGTTAAGGACCCACATATTAAACGAGTACATTTTCTTCTCGACAAAAAATTATGAATGTTAGATCATTATAGTCGTTTCAAACCCCGTCCAAAAACAAATACAAAAAGCGTAATGGTCTTCAGATGCAGGAAAAGTTCTTGTTGTGTTATTCAAAATTGAGATATGTTTCTCATTTGATGGCACAGGCGAAAACATATTTTCCTCTGGTGCTAGCAAAGTGAATAAGAATTAAAATATTTTTTCTAACAATATTATGGAGCATCTGGCTAGTACACCTGGTCCATACAATGTGACCAGTACTACTACCTAATGTGGTCAGTAAGATCCAAAACATGACAGGGAAGTTCATAATGTTTGTTTCATAGAAGATTGCAATGGAATTCGACTACATTTGGTTGCCGTGGGCATATGTTACAAGTGCATGCTGCTTGTTAAGGTAATTCGTTACTACTTGTCTGACGGTTCTAGGAGTTAAACCTATTTTGAGTTTGTATAATTAACCATTAAAACCGTTGTCAATTCAACAAAAATGTTAAGCAAGGAAGTTTCCGGAAAGTGGTTCGGTCAGATTTGTTGTGTAAGATGCCATGTGTATGTCGCATGAATCCTATGTCAAACCTCAAACGAACTGAGAGCTAACGTCTATGAAAACAATTTATCAACTACTGTATCTTAAAAATGCAATTTTAAAACAAGCATAGTTTCAATTTGAAACGTTTACATATTTGTTGGCCAGCAGATAGACCAACTGGAAGGCGCACTCGCTAATGGCAAAAGAAAATTAAACATCTATTTACAAATTGTATCGCTAATCAACTTTTTTGAATGCAAAAAATAATAATTGAAATCAACATGGAACAAAGCAGGTAGTTTTAGCTGCTTTACTTCCGATGTTTTCTGCAAACAAGGGCGCAGTGGAATGTGCCGGACATATCACATATGGTTGAAGTGTGCCTGGAGTGAGATCCTAATTAGCTATTCATGTTTGTAGGGCCAATAAATTAACACCTTACAGAAGTACACGTTCAACAACTGACCACTACCGGACAGTGCACCTTCCAGGTGTTATGAACTCAGATCATAACAACGTCAGTCCAGGATGTTTGTTACATACATGTGTTAAAGGGAATGGGCTTGTAGAGGGGTAGGAACGTGCCTCGCAAACGCTTTATATTATCAGTTCACATTTCTGAGGGCAAGGTGAATCATTAATTAATACCTTACATAGTTTGATCTGAAAACAAAGGAATGAATAGAATGTATGGTTCGAATATCTCGCTGGTAGAAAACTAAGGTCATTGCTTCTTTTTGTTCTTTTTTAGTTTTACAAGTGATCATCTTTTTTGTTTCATTTTCTGTCACGGTTCTATATCCGTCTCTTTTCTTTTCTTTGATTTCTTTTGTTTCTTCTTCTCAATCTTTTTTCTTTCTGAATTAAACCAAAATTTCCTTGCAGCTTTAGGTGTGATAAAAATCAGGATAGGGATACATCTCTCTCTCTCTCTCTCTCTCTCTCTCTTTCATTTGTACGTATACATTCTGCCTTTAAGGCAGGTCGTGATCTTACTAGTTTTGCGCTAATCTGGCAACATGGTACTTTGTATTGCTTCCTTTCGTACCAGTTGAACAGAATATAGCTGGTTCGTTTTCTCAATTACTTTGTTAATTTCGCCTAAAATCGGCAGCGGTTAGTCTTTCATGGTCAATGCGAAACACTTCTCTCTTTGCCAGCCACGTTTATTTTTAAACAGAAGTGGGCTATTTCTAGGAATGGTAAAATAAAACACACTCAAACAGGTAATTCTGCTTGACTTCCAACCCTCTTGCTCCGTAGCTAACCTTAACGCGTTGCACTTGATCCTCAACCAACGAATTTACGATTTATATATATGCAATATTGGCAAAATGCATCACAGGGAATAGGCGATTCTTATGAAAGGTCGCAGTAATATCAACAATAAAATTTTGTGCACGTAAAAGTCAAGTGGTGATTGCTGAGAATTGTGATTAAAAGAGCAATATTGCTGGGGTCATAGACCGATAGAACTTTTTCGAAGACAATTACAGAGGAACGTACGCAAACTTAGGGTTAACTTATTCGTTAAAACTGTCAATGGAAATTGTTATCATTTGCCGCAGTAATGATCGTATAACGCCCGTTATTCCGAGAAACTAGCAATTCAGTTGATGTATAGGGCGCAGGTGTGGAACGTTAGTACCAAACGTACTACCCCACGATTGAAGCGACTTCTGAGAAAATAACAAGTCAGTAAATAAAGGGGATAACCTATTCCCCCCAAAAACATTTTTTGTTGTTTATCTGTTTCTTCATTGATCAAAGCTGAAGCCTCCCCACCTTGTTTCTTGTTGTTTATGAATGATCTGGTTTGTACTTGCCGTCCGCCTCTCAATCACTTACCGGGGCACGACGGACAAGATAGTTTGTAGTGATATTTGCCATTCGAGGAGAAGCAAATTTCACCGCAGAAAAGTTCACTACATGAAATTACTGAACGGGGACAAATTTGTTTGTTTGCTATATTTGATATTTACACCTCATATGAGCTTGTGAGAAATGAAAATGTCGGTTTTTTTATCAGTTGCACAGTTTGCCGCCTTTACTCTTTTATTTAAGGGGCATGTCGGATATGTACTGTTTACGTATGTTCTGTTTGTTTGACATTTGAGAAAAAAAACAATTTGCTCCCAGAAACAAATTCACGTCAAACTTAGAGACGCTTTTAGTACCGTTTACCCGGTAATCGCTGCCCCCCACCCCCCACCTCCACCCCCTACTCGTCTGTTTACAAATTTACTGTACTGGTACACTGCTAGAGACAGGAGGACAGGACGAGCCAACAAGAAAAAAAACACAAAAAAGAAACATGGCAGGTACTCATGACAATTACTTTAACTTCATTCCTAATGTTTTAATATCTAAGAGAATTTCGTGGAGCAACATTTCTATTCACTGGTCTTTTCTATATAGTGAACTCAAGAGAACTTGAATGTTTTGATTTTCTACACCGATTGAGCTTAGGTGAAAGGAATTTCCCACTCGATACTTAGCATTTGACTTCACCACAGGACTAAAAAAACAACAGAACACAGGCCCTGGCGAAGCTTTTCAACCTTTATTGCTATCAATATAATAACAACTCGGGTGGCATAATATTTTTATTAAACGAATTTAACAGTCATATTCAAAAATTCATATATAATGTAGAGTAATAAGCGTCTTTTCCCACCTTGAATTTAAAAGAAAACGTACATTCTGAACAAAAGAAATGAGTTATATTCTTGTGGAATACAAATATCATATATTCATCTCTAAATCAGAGTGGTTTTGACTCCCCTCACCTGTAGACATTAAGGCAGCAACATGATTGGTCGACTGCTATACCTCGTGACCTACGGAGCCGTCTTTCACCGAGTGGGTATTTTATCATACGGTGAGCAAACAGCGTTGATAATGTATGCGCGCTCTCCTGCTGCGATCCGTAGAAGTCTGACAGATTAAAAGATTGCTGAGCAGGGAAGTGGATTCAGAACAATATTTGAAGTCGTGCTGTAAGGAGGCTCAGTCGAGTTAAGTAACAGTGTTGCTACACTTTCACTTATTAAGGAGGATTAAACTTGCGGGTCCAAACCTTCTGTTGTGAAGTGCGTTGTCGAAGGACAGAGGCAATAGTAGCGCCTAAACATAAACACTGAAGCAGCGTCCATACAGGACTGTTGTTTATACTACAGAAATGAAAAGTGAAAAACTACCGATGACTACAGAAATGACAGGAGGACAGACCACAGTAAGGGTGGCAGTGTTGGGAAGTCCGAGAGCGGGAAAGTCAGGTGAGCAATAAATAGATCCCTCACACTACGCTGTAGTGAACAACAAAGTTTTCTTCTTTGTAGTGACTGACAGTAATGACGGGGACATTTCAGTCGCACAGCTCGAATATTTACCTTAAGTTAACCAATGTTTTTTATACAGTTTGGTGTAGTTGTTTATACTCCCTGTTACTGTATCATTGCTCGCAACAGTGTGTTGTTTTTTACATTAAACCATGCAAGTTTCAACACGCAGTGCACGGCATATGCAGGGGGTTCCTCCTATGTTATGCATTTCATTTCACAACTTCAACAAACGGCCACTTAACCTTTTGTACTTGCAAGTGACGCAAGCTTACGTCTTCCTATTAGATGGATAATTGCACAGTATTTAACGTAATCATTGTGTAGGTCCTCATTGTTGCTTTTGTGTCCCGGTGGTCACTGAAATAGCCACTTGACCAGACTACAATCTACCAAAGACCAAAGATCCAAACACTGAGAAAACACGAGGGGAAACAAAACACGGGATTAGGTGTGAAAAGGACCTCCTTTCACCTGTATGAGTCACGCGCTTTCGCTGGATATCCATTACTTCTAAGCGATTCAGAAGCATCAATTAAGGCATCAATTACCCCCTTATCGTCTGTTCCCTAATTAGCATCTTCTTATTATTGCGGCCAGAGAAGGTGTGAACAGGAAAAGTGTTCGACCTCTTTTTGTTTCTGTCTACTTCTTGCACGCAGCTCGTGATTCATAGATTGAATGCCTAGAGTAAAAACGGGTAAAGGCTTAAACTTCGACATTTGATATTTAGATTGAACTTGTTTTTATTGTGTCAGCGAATCTGTGTATTGGGCTCTTTGGGAGTTCCTTCATAAATGTGAATTGCGTAGGAAAACTAGACATTGTCCTGGGTTTTAGTGTTTGCTCGTTTTTACCGCTTCTTCAGATGTAAAAAGTTTATTATATGCATAATGAAATGTATTAAAATTTGAAAAGGATCAAGAACCTTCTGCACCTGTGCATATAATCTAACGCAGTTTGTTTACAAACATTCTCATGTACGTTAGATGAATTTTAAGGTTTCGACGTTGATGGGGCAACCGAAGAGATATGAAATCATGGCTAATGCTAGAACACAAAGCCCCCGGCACGTTTCAAGTGTTGGTGACAATGTAATCAAGGTGTAAGATTAAATAGATGACGCTCATATTACCGCTCCCCCTGGGTCCCTGATGTATTCGTTAACTTATTAACAAGCTAGTTTAGTTATATGCTTACACGGTTATTTGTTTATATCCTTGAGAGGTGTAATAATTTGTACAAAAATTATATAACTATACAGATTAGGGCGGCTTTAATATTTGTCCATCAAAGAAAGATAACTTGACGAATTGCTTAATCATGAACTATCCTTAGGTGGATTATAGCAGTAAACAATGAATCAAGTTTTGATATCAGAATACATTTTATCTGTATCGTAAAGTAACAGTCGTGATAACTAATGATGCCCTTTTTTTAATAAAAAGATGTGTATATAAGAAATATAACTGGTGGCACACCGCAGTCCAGTGCCTTCATTTATAGACTATTATGGGCACCTAGACAGAGACATATTTAACTGACCCGTATTGACCGCACCATAAATTACATTCCTAGACCAAATAAGAAACAAAACGCTTTAAGTTGACATTTATTAACCCTCAAGTTGAAAAGTGGAACGCGTATCAAAAACAAGTTATACAACTTTGTTTTTGCCTTTGGTCCAAAGGGTCCTTTTATCCGCACTGTCCGTAATGGTCAAACCAAATTGGCCAGACAGGATATTTTTAGAACATTTACCAGTCGAAATGAGATCCATCTTTCGCGATAAGACCTCGGAATGTATTTCTGAGCGGTGTAATTGATTTCAAAGCACAGCAGAGGAAATGAAAAAATAGAAACGGCATGTGAAGGTCCAACTGCCTCCCCAGTCTCTGCTGACCACATGCCTTCCACCTGCACGCAGGTAGAAAGACCAGGCGGAACACCTGTTTGATATGCAGGGAAATGACATACAGGGTTATTAATAGAGGAGCATCGTCTTCCCCCAGATGACATTCGATAATCAAGTAACAGATGAGTCATATGGCTTGAGGAAATAAATTATGTGAAATTAAAATGTGCGACCCCCTTCCCCCTGTTTACCATGCCACCCCTGGCATCTGTAAAACACGAAGCTTCATTCTTAGGATGCTAAAATAAAAACAGGTCATTGTTAGCGTGATCATCTTTAGCTTAATTTTCGGGTCACCGAGTAGACATAAGAGCGACGACTTTTTTTGTTGTTGTTGGAACAACAAACACTGCGTTTGTTTTCAACAACGTAGATATTTGGAAATGCTGAAATCGGCGCCAGTGAATGCCCTGTCATATTTGCCATTCCAACGCCGTGCATGCTTCCAAGGCGGACAAGCCGTCATGGCTGGTCGTCTGCACTGTAATCAAATATGATCACAAGAAACATAGATAAATCTTATCATTAAATAGTGTGGTTAACCAGTAATTTAGGTAATCAGAGAACATTTATTGTCATGAGAGGAAATGTCTGCAATTTGTCTTTTGGTATCAAAATTACCAGTTACTGGGTTTATTGTGTCTATCTTTGTAGTGTTACGGACCTTATTACATTAGTATGAATGAAGTCTACCACAAATTAGCCCTCTTAACTTTACATTATTGACGAAATAGCAGCTTTTGCTTCGGATGAAATAACTTATCTCTAAAAACCAGCCTTGTTGCTTGTGGAATATCTTGACAAAAAAAATCTCCCAAGTAACAGCTGTACTTGAACTAACAAGGTTCATCAGCTGTTGGAGCGTCCAAGGAAAAAAGTAAGTCAAAAAGAAAAGGGCATTTTTGGCAGGACGACCGCTGTGAGCACTAGAAGACTGACTGACAGCTTTGACAACATTCATAACATTTAACCTGCATCTTAACTGCAAGTGTTTTTTCCATTCCTCAGTGCGTTTTTATAGTAAACGAGCTTGGAGACGGGTTAAAAACCGCAACACCTGTCTGGACTGGACTTTATTACGGCAATTATAGTTTATACAATATTGTACGTCACCGTGTTCAAAAGTCAGATTTTGATTTCCCATTTTTCTTTTACAACAGTTGTATAATATTGTTGATCGCACAAATCGCATTTTCGAACTGCATTCAAGGAGAGGCTAAACAGCATTTATTGCTAAAGACGAACAAACAAAAAGTCTTTGAACCGCATTAACAAATCGTGAGCATGGGTCCTGATCGCTGATCATTGTGCAATTTCAATGCCTTCTAGATGTCTTTGTTCTGCAAAATCATAACTACAGAGATCTCCACGTACATAGAGAAAAAGGATTATTAACTTCAAGGCCCCTGTGGCCATGGGCGTCATGAAAAAGACTTTGAACTGCTTCGTTAGATCCCTGGTTGCACGAACAGGGATCGTTTAGCTGACGCCAGCACTAAACACCAGCTACATCTTTATACTAGTCACACATTTTCGCCGTTTTCCTGTCGTCTATTTTGGTGTTTTTCTAGGTTAACAAGATGATGAAGTGGATACCCCCAAAATGTAGCTGAAAATAATTACAACCAATTATCATTCGAGGCATTTTAAAGTAAACACAATGGGTGCTGCTGATGAATCTTTATGCACAGTGAGCTATTTGGATTGTTTTTCTATACATGTATTTAGGGATACTCCCATTCACAAAAGATGTAGATAGGCCTATGTACCGAAATGAACCAGAAGGGGACTGTAGGGTCTCGAACAACATAACACTGAATGTTTAATTCTTGACCTAAAGCACAGCAAATTAAAAGAGTTTTAGTCGACGGTAACAAACTTAGGATTGAGAAACGTCTTGTCATTAAAATTTTGCATTGAGCAGACGACAGTTAGTGTTGTTGTCAGACGTCAATCACGGCACGTGGCGTGCACGTACATAGTAAACAAACGGAAACGTCGTATTCGTTTTATCAAAGTCACAGAATCTGGTACAAAGTAATTAATTTCAAACGTGAAAAACAACAAAGACAATGAATTCATTGACATCTTCCATCGTGGGGGACTTCGACGCCGTAATTGTAAAATATTTCCGGAAAGAGCTGTCAGGGGTAAAAAGCATTAATAAGCAATTAATCGTCTACCCTTCCCATCTGTCCTTGGTATCGTGACAGGTTATCTGTGCCATTTCAATCCACCTACCCCCTCCCTTTATGTCGGCCACACCATCACCGATAATTTGTCAATTTTCCTCATTCAGTGAAAATATGTTATCGTGCAAGCGCGGGTTCGAGTGTTTTGACTGATGTACCATTGAAGGCTCCCTGTAGTGATACAGATAGCTTTCATAACTTATCATTGTAAATATTTGTGTTTTGCGATATTTAAGACTCTGACAGATCAACCATTAAATGTTTTTTTTCTTTTTCATTGTAGCTGTCACCGTGCGTTTTTTGACAAAGAGGTTTATAGGAGAATACAACTCAAGCGAAGGTAAGACTATAGATTACAAAACTCTCCAGCTGCGATGCTTATCGTTGTATTGATATGTCTTAAGACTTTAATAACATTAATCCCAAAGTCTAATAAAGCTGGTGTCACGTCTGTTGCTTTGAGTGGTTTGCAGACCCAATACAGGCCTTCCGTGCCATGCAGCACAGGGATTCATGTGCCGTGAAAAAACACTTGTGTGGAAAATCTCCTGTTCTCGAGGGCCTTGTATGAGAGTTGAAATTAACCCTGGAGTGTTTTGATAAGAATGTTGGAACCGGTGGACAGACGCATGGAGATATTTGACCGTTGGGCCCTCCCCGTTTACCCTGACCAAGAAGTTATAACTTCTTGCCCTGACCGACCGTGATATTGTGAGATACCAAGGGCCTGCAAGTGGTCTTCTGCGTGGGCACGGGTCAATTATTACCCCTTGCAGAGGATGGCTTGTGGACCTTATAACTATCTGAGATAACCTAATAAAATTTGTGTATATAGTTGGATCACAGGATTATAAGTTGATGATGTGAACTAACTGATATAATTCCCTGGTAAAGTTAACCGGCAGATTGCCAAGGGCACAAGGGGTCGGCCCTTTGGTGCACCTTCCCAATCAACAAAACAAAAAGTACGAAATAGCATCTTTGTTAATTGCGCAACGTGAATAACTGCAACACCCGAAGGCTGATTGTGCTGATAGGAGCGTAGTTATATAGCAATGGTGGTATTTAACTTTGAGTATTTGTAGTATTTACAGTTACGTGAAAAAGCATCGCCGCGCATTGAACAGTTACAACACCCCTTGCAGCCAAATGTAAAACAATGCCGTCTGCCCTTTTCGTATCTTCGTTAAAAGACGTCACACAACTTACAACAAAAACCTCCAACCATCCACACAGCAGGGTCTTTAGAAACGTTTTATTGTAGTCAAGTTAGAAGTGCGTAACACAACAAATCAGAAGTCAGTAAGCGTTTGTAGACTATCCAGGGACTGGCGACACGGCCAGATAGCTGCGCGTCTGGGTTATAAAAAGTGCCAAAGCTTCATTTAACATTTTGTATGTTTTATTTTGTTTGTGGTGAAACACACAGTGATATGTCCTCAAGATGTAGATGGATATTATGCGTGTGAATGGAGTGTCTTGTTACTCTTTGTGTTCGATTGAATTAAACGACGTGTAAATTTATGGACGGAGTGAGGCAGGGGGTGATAAATACTTGTCTGTTTGCAGAAAAATTTGATATTGTTTCCATTAAAATTCTTTAATATGATATCATTTGATCCGAACATAAAAAGAATTGAAGAAGACGACCTCGTCGTAACTAAAACAGGCGATCACCGTCACTTGCAATAAAAGTGGGGTCCTTTCACCTGACAACGAGACAACCTTGAAAAAAAGGGCCTCTTTTTAGAAGCATAACAACAACTCTTCTTCAATTATCGTTCGCTTAAAGTTATTGTGTAAAAGATACGTCCTAGATTATGCGCGTTAATGTTAGACTCATAAAAGCTTAAAGCTCCATTTCCACTTTTATTAAAAGCCTCTCTCCACCGTTAAGGCCCTTTGATCGTGTGTTTTTGTCCGAAAGAAACCTTGTCTGACCCGGCCCCCTGCAACTGCCTGGTAATGGATCCGAGTTATGTAGAAACCGCACGAATAACAAGTTACGAGAGTTTTTTTTTCTTTTTCGTTACAAAGAAGTGGACTATCATTACATAATTCGTCTTGACACAAGACCTCATTTAAACCCAATACCAAATTACTTAAATGGGTAAATATTATTTGATGGAGAGAGCGAATATTGTGTCATGATTTGCCGAGATGTTTTTTCTTGTTTTGTAATAAATCGTATACCTAATTTTATGACTAATGTTGGTTTCCTACACTACATTAATCAAAAACCAATTTTAAAGAGGAAATATAACCTTAAAGTACAAGTATCGGACCTTTTAAACACTTTGAACTAATGATCAGTGCAGTTAAGGGCCATTTTAAATTTAATAGGTTATTTTTTATATACTGATTATCCAATATTCTTTAAGAATGAAACACTGGTACAGGCCAATGTAACGCGTCCTTGGTGCGGGTTCTCTTAAATGTTTAAGTGTAATGTAAGTTAAATATTCTGGCATACCCAGTTAAAGGCGTCTGTGCACAATAAGGGTAAGAGCAAATGGGAACAACGTGCCTTTATATGTAATAGATATTTCTTGCATTTTTTTATTGGAAACCAGTTTTAACCTTTTTTTCTCGCTCTGTTTTTCCATTACGGGTGAGATGATAGTGCATAAGTATTAGGGCCCGGACATCAGTATAACATCTTTTTATGTAATCTTCCATCGTGAGAGCTGAACAAACAAACACCGCCGCTTCCAGGCCGCAATTTATTAATGTTATTTGAATAGAGGAAATTAATCAAAATCTTCACATATTTTTATCAGTCTTTCGTGCTACAACACTTGTGTCAGAGCGATTGTTAATGTTTGTCTTACTGAAAATAGGTTGTGCGCAGTTTTTAGGAAAAAAAAATAAATAAAATAAAATAAATAAATAAATAAATAAATAAATAAAGAGAGAGATTAATAAGTCTGAGTCTCCATTCAATACAAGCCCCATTATTGTACGATTGTTGAGCTTTGATAAAAACGAAAAGCTGTCAATTTATCTTAATTATTGTTAAGTTTGTTCATCTTGATTGTTTAAAATTGCCAAAATGCCTGTACTGTAGTGTTTCTCATTGTTATATTCCAGATATGGTCTACAGACACAATACGAAGATTGACGAAAATCAGGTCGATATCGAGGTGATGGACTGCTCGTGTCCCGAGGTGAGTACCGCACGAGGCCAAACGATGGTTATTTACTGTTACTTCCCAATGCCGTAATTAGATAAGCGCTCCCTCACTGCTATCCCTTCCTGGTACTAATTGATTTCATTCGTCTTGGCACGTGACGGACTGTTTTTTAATGGCCCACCACCACCACCTCCACACAAAACTGATTTCCTTTAACAATATACACATCCTAGCATTTGAGAACTTCCTCGTATCTGCATTGAGGAATTGGCAACTTTTTGAATTCAATTATTTTATTTGGAAGTTGAGGAAGAAAGACACAATGGGTATTGCACATGCCTTTGGTACTGAAAAACGTGATGATGAATGTGAATCTGGACAGTTGGAGAGCCGGGGGTCGTCCTCTGCGCGGTAGTCACATACTTTCTACATGCTAATGGCGGTCACCTGGTAGACAGGTGTAATATAGCGTCTTTCTCATTCGCCTTTCTATTGTCTCTTTGTTTGGAATGAATGATGGGGCAGTTCACTTTATCAAACTGAATGCCTACCTGGTATTTTGATACCCCCTGCCAGCAAGATATTTTATTACCTTGTCCCATGTTTAAATTTTAAGTGTTTGTTGATTTAGCTTCCCAGGTTTAAAAAAATAGCAGGTAGAGTAATTTTGTTTAAATTATGTTTTGTATTGCCTTGGAGTATAATTTAAAACTTGGGTGTAAGCATTCATTTTTGACTGGGTTTAAAAGCATTGGGGGAATTTTAACATCATAACAAGGGTTAGCCGTAAGGTGAATAGCATCATCTGCTCTGCATGTTATGGTGCAGCATTGCAGAAAAGAAATTCAAGAATTGCAAAACGGGAAAATAGTTACAGGCCATTTAAAGACATGGGTTCACTCTTCCTGGGTCTTCGGTTGTCCCTAAGCAAAGGTGGTTTTATGATCATCTGCTCGAGTAGTTTGTTGTCCTTCAGATTATCGTCTGGTACGGCAATGTGTCACCAGTGAAAAGATCGCCCCTAAGAGTAGCGTGTCGCCATTCTGGCGTTCGTCTGCTAAAGCAGTTAGGTACCAGCTGTATGGAGTGATTAAACTTTGTGGGAGAGCGCTTGTTATTCTGTCATATCTCATAGTTTGCAAACATGACTGATAATCTAACGCTTTAAACTTTATGAGATACGTTTCAGAACACGAAACATGTGAACACACTATGTAAATGTAATGTAGAGCATGTCAAAATGTCATTTAGAAAATGAAAATAAACAACAACTTTTTTCCTTTGCAGAACCAGAGTCTGCCAATTCCAGAAACATTAGCAGTGTGGGCGGATGCGTTTGTCGTGGTGTACAGCATATGCGACAGAAGTAGCTTCCAAGAAGCGAAAAGACTTATTTGCACAGTACAAAAACTGAAATCGCCCTCCTACGTTCCCGTCATGTTGATTGCAAACAAAACAGACTTAGACCACAGACGGGAGGTGGAGGTGGAAGAAGGACAGGAACTCTCTTTGGAATACGGCTGCCGTTTCCACGAAGTGTCGGCAGCGGACTGTTACATAAGCGTGCACATTGCATTCACAGGACTGATGAAAGAAATCGTAACAATGGTGCAAAACCAAAAACTCAACTCTCTGAAAAGGAGGAAAAGTTCACTGTACAGTGTTTCGAAAGCAATCCAGTCAATGTTTGGGAAGAACCTCGTGAAACGGAAACCGTCGATATAAGTCTGTTCCTCACAACCGGTTCATTTCCATTCAACGTTGCTCAATGTATGTGATACACTGTTGTCCAAGGGACACCAGTCTCTGTAAAGAGGGCACTCTCGCGTTGCTACAAACTCAGAGCCGCTGAAATAGTTAAACCTTCTAAGAGACGGGGTGCCAAGAGTGATTACTGAACACAAAGAGTTCCCTACGCAAGTCGAGCAGTGCTTCAGAACTAGAGACTAATCTTGGCAGAAAACATGTGTTGTAAGACGTTAGAAAAAAATCAGCTGATTCGCTCACTTTTCAATCATATGTTTATGTTGTAAGTAGCCCCCGCTTGCAGTGAGTAAGCGCTTGGTGATGTATTTGCCATCTGAATCACTCTGTGAACCTGGTTAATTATCCAAAATTGCACCTACTTATGGAAGAATGATTAGGGCTGAGCTTATTTATCATTTTCTTCTGATCTCAAAGCTGTCATAGTTAAGTACATCTGCAGAGCGGTGTGTATACCTCTGACGTTGAGAGATAAACCAATTTTGCTATCTCTATGTGCGTGTCATTGTGACCACTAGGTGGCACCACTGTACAGTGCACGAGCACTTTATCTCTGAGTACATGTCACAGTTGCTGGTTACGAAATTTTATCTTGTCACTTAATATTTCATGAACATGGCAGGCGAAAATGACAGGTGGCTATTCTCGACAGGTGAACCTTGTTCACGGTACTTTATGACTGGTGTCCAATATAGGTAACTTTAAACTTTGGTGAAACAAATTATTTATATTTTTGCTGTAAAGTTGAATTATGTAAAATTATAACGTGACACATATATCATTCGTCTCAATTATCGTAATCCACATCATAACCATTGTCACCTAAATGAACGTCATATCACAGATGGACGATATCAAGGTGCTTGTGTAAGATATGTTGACACATGCAAATGACACATTTGCATAATAAGGTTCCTCATTTTCATCTACCTCACAGTTATCACAGACCACTCCATTTGTCACTCATCTTAATATGTTCATAAAGGCTAAGAAATGTTCATATTAAACCAATAAATGAATGTGAAAATTGTATCACTGCATTTGTGTTTCTTGGTACTGGAATACAAGATTTGTCTCTTCTCCCCCTCCCCCCTCTCTTTCTCTCTCTCTCTCTCTCTCTCTCATACATTTTATTAATCGTATGACGATATTTTTATGGCAAATAATTTCATAAAATTTTAGGCGCTGGTAGTTAGAATTTATCCAAGAACGATGCCAAGAAATACTTATCATTCTATCTATGGCATGTTAGCAGGTAACTTGAACTTAATCTTGTTTTGAACCATGGCATTTCACCGGTATTTAAAATCCGAACTCCTCTTAATTTCGTTTTCTGAGAAATTCCTCTCTGAAGAATTTGTTTTTATTCTAAGAATAATTTGTACTGCCTTGTGAGCGGTTTCTTGTGTTTTATCCAAATTCGATTTGCTTCCTTTTCCTTAGTTTGTCATATTTTCAGCTAATCACGCGCCATGGATTTGTATACAAAGTTTTTGAAGATGAAAATTCCGAATATTACAAGCATACTTAACTAAACAGTAGTCATCTGGAAAAGATCGGGCGTAGAATCGGACGGATGTTTGTGAAAAAACACGTAAAGTACAAATTAGAGTAAGTGTAATAACCGTGTGTACATCGTCCAAAACTACATTTGTAACAGAAATGTGTGTGTGTGCATGCGTGTGTGTGGGTGTTTGTATGAGTGTGTGCATGAAAGAGAGAGAGATTATGACTTTATATATGGAACTTGTACATGTGTGTGTGTTTGTGATTCACTGGCGGTTAAATATCAGTGAATTTGACATTTGACATTTCTTGATTTATAGCTTAGAAAGAAATTAAAAAGAAGAAAATAAGAAGATTGCACGGACGTTGAATAACATGTTTATCAGCAAGGCGAAAGGATATCAATATCACAGCAGGCTAAGGCTGCAAAAATAACCTCAACAACGGTGAAATGTGCTTGTTTGTTTTTATTCAGTTTGACCTACAGTGCAACATGGTCCCGTTATTAGCTCGAGTTCAACGTTCCCGTCTGAATACCTATTTTGATTCGCAATAACTAGTTTATTAAAATCTTATATGACGACGATTCCAGCCATAAATTATAGTTTTTGTCTAGATAGGGAAGAAGAGGGCACCACATTTGGATCATACCTTAAATATTTGGCACAGCAATAAAGTTTATTTTATGGAGAAAAGAACTATGTTTTTCTTTTACGTAATGTAACACCGGTATTGCCACTCTTCTCTCCTGTGCGTTCTGACTTTTAAGGAACAGATGGAATCTTCAGAACACTGTGCGTCCTTAGAAAACTTGTACTATAAAAACAAATAACTGATTCTGTGATAAAAAAGAGAATGCAGATTCTAGTGTAGCAATTTAATGTCATTTTCACCCATTTTAAAGGCACATGCAACTTGGAGTACTATCGAAAAGAAAAAACAGAAGAGGAAATATGGATCAACTAACCCTGAGAGATTGATGGATATCCTTCAATATGAAAAGACGGACTAGTGAGCACCAGTCTCTAGGTGTTTTTATTATTATGATTCAGAAAAATTAATCACAAATACATAAATCTTTGGAATGTTCAGCTCCAACAACCACCAACTTCGTAACTAGGAACACCTGTATTTGCGTTATAATCTACAAAAATAAAAAGCATAAATTGTTTACATGGGTGTTACGGGCTGCTCAAGGCGTCCCCGTCGTCAACACCGGAGGGATAACATTCAGAACAAAGAAAGGCGTTATTTTTTCCCAACTCAAAACAAGAACAGAGAATCTTTACGAAAACAGCAGCGCGTTGCAATAACTTAGTTGAAATGTTTTTGGCACATGCCATAGCCTTGTGCGCGTGTTTTTAGCTTTTAATGTATAGTGTGTACAGAGTCAAATATTCAAGACAAGACCTTGTCAGGAGCACACAATGATGACAAAGTTGCATTGACCACCAATCAAATCCGTCAGTGTAATTCAAAATGTATTTTGATTTATAAAAATATACTCAATCCCACTATGATTCAAGATCAAATAACCCTTTATATTGAAATATTGCTTGTACCCTTTTAAACATAATAGGAAGGTTGTTGCTGCGACATGATTAAAACCCCCGCCAAACCCATATTTAATGGGAGGAATCGGAAAGAACCAGCGGGAATGAAGACATTTCAAAATTCATACAACATTTCAGGGGAGGGGGGATTAGAAAATGAATTTAATTCTTATACCCTAGTCACATTAGAGGCAGACTGAGCTAGAATGTAGTCGGAATGAAAATTCTTTGTATATTCCTCGATATTTGAATTGCGTTATAAAAATTCTGAGTGCATTCCAAATATATGGGCCCATTCTTTTGTCCAGTCGGGATGTTTTGCTGATACTCAAAACTTTCGCAGTGCATTCCAAGTGGAGAAATATCGAATGACATTTTAAGTGCATTCTAACTGCACTATGAGTGCATGCTTAATATTCTTACGGCATTCTAACAGCATTCGAAACATTCTGATCGCATTCGAGGGAGAACCGAAATGTCAAGACACTTCGAATTCATATCTTGCCAGAATGTTCCGCATCTGCCTCAAATGAGCCAGAATACAACTCGAATGCATCTCGATTGCTGGCGAAATACTATTTCGGCCACCAATCGAACTACACTCGTAGTTCGAATTCGAAGTGTATTCTAAATATTCCGACTGACAGCATTATCGATATTCCTAGTGTTCCAGCAACATATATACGAGCTGCATTAGAGAGATAATACACACAATATGTGCACGAATCGATTCGAAGCGCATTCTGAGTATTTAAACGGTATTCTTGCAAGAATTTAGGTCAATTTGATATTTCTTCCCGAATGTGGTGGGAATTTCGAAAATTCTTCATTCCGGCTCATTCTGCTGATTCCGAATAAGTGTGACGTGGGCTTTACAGATTTCTAAAAATGCCGTTGAAGTATTAGGAATGCGCTTCGAGCTCGCCTGATTTATTCTTGCGCATTTCAGGTTAATATGAGCTTTCAAATGCAGCTCGTATGTAGTTGGAAAGAGCGGGCATAATGTGAATGCAGTTAGAATGCAGACAGAATATTGAGAAAACACTTCGAATGCCTTTCGAGTGTGGTTTGATTGCTGGCAAAGTACGTCAGAAGTCTGGCCTGAAAATGTTTCGAATGCTGTTCGAATTCATAATGGTTGTAAATTATAGTAGGCCTATGCACACTGGAATCCTTTCAATGTACTCCGACTGTACTAAGAATGTGACACAATTGTCCCTTGTAAATTTTAATTATTTATTCCATGGCATTTTCATAAAAATATTACAAATAAAACAAAAATGCTATTCATCGAAAGAGTAAATATAAAGATAAGATGCATACAAAATACAATATTACAAGGATAACAACTGTTCGTTTTGGCCAAAAAATGAATTTTCCTGTGGTAAACGACAATTTTTCAATACTTACCAATGGTCAATGAATCCATTTCTACATTCAAAGTTAGTCCCTGGTTTTTTTCTAAGAAAGTTTTTTTTTAATAATCTCTTAAGAGATTTTTACAGAGTATAGTCATCTATGGAGGTCACGTGGCCCGATGGCAAGCACAGAATTTCAGAATAATTGATTTAACTGCCGTTTTTGTGGTAAAATAGAATATATTATATTTCTTTAAGTTGTTTACAAAGTATTTATTGTAAAATATGGATATCACACGAACAGTTGTTATCCCTTTAAGAATTCATTGAAATGTTCGGATATAAAAAGAAAAAGAAATATAAAAAAGTCAAAACCACATCTCGCCCCAGTCACAATACCAGACAAATGTAACTACTACTGACTCCCTGTACCCTATTCTGACATCTCATTCTGCTTAATAGGTGTGGGAGAATACATGCACACAATTGGACGAGAAGTGTCATCATCTTGATGCAGTTGTTGAGTCTGCATAGGGGTCTGCTGGTGGAGCTCTAACTGGTACTTCTGCAGTAGGCTATTCACTTCACTTTGGAACCTCAGCCACATGGTGGGAGGGAATGTGTAGGTGACCTCCTTCATGAAATCAGCAAAGATGTCCTTCTGTCGATGCATTGGTGACTTCTCAACCCTGGAGAGCTTGTTCTGCTCGTTCAGAATCTGTCTTTGCATTTCAGCAATATTTCCCCTAGTAGCCTCAATGTGATTAGAAGCCCCGGGCATGGATACCAAGGGAGTGTATGCATCAAGCTGAGCGGCTGCAAGGGGATGATGATCAGTGCCAACAGACTCAAATTCACACTGGGGAACTCGTGGTGCTTCAGCCTGAGCTGCCCGGGCGCGGACCTTAGCCTTCATCTGGTGAAGAATAGTAATAAGAAATAGTCATAAATAATGTGAAAGCACGTGAACAATTGTCGCAATTTCGCCAAAAGCATGAAAATGAGAACATGAAAATAATGAAATGAAATATTATTTACACTTACAGACATCCTCTTTTTGACCTGGACTATGAGATGGGGCCTGAGAAATTCAAAGTGGCGTAAGATCCAGCAGTCTCTTGCAGTCAGTTCATTGCTGCCCGAACCTGGGAAAACCTGCTTCAACTTGCCAAACCTTGATCTCATGTTCACGTACCACTTCTTCAGCTGGTCACTGGTCTTGTCCATCTCCCTGGCCTTCTGCTCCCACAGCGCGTCCTTTAGGCCTTTCTTGATGTAATTAGGGTGCTTCTTGTTGAGGAGGCAATCTTGCTCGGGGGCCTGGAGCCAGTCAACCATCTCCTGCTCCTGCCGCTCGGTGAAGTCAGCCGTCACCATCTCCCTCCTTCGCTTCTTGTGGGATTGAGTAGCCTCACTGGGAGGACGCTCATTATCACTGTCAGAGGATGATTGTGCAGCTTGCAGATGGATCGCGGCCATTGTGCACATCTGGGAAGCTATTGATTCAGCTTCAGACACTGAAGGTCCTGGGGCCCCATCAACAATAGAAGCTGGCTCTTCAGGGGCTAATTGGGCTGCAGCACCTCTTCCCCATCCAATGTCACTGCATGTTGAGGAGTTTTCGATCTTCACCCTGGCCTTCACCTTCTTCCTTGGCAGCATAACGTGCTGTTAGGAGACCATGCAATTCCTCAATTCTGACTGACGTTCCAGCGGCAGCTGACCGCATTTATATTCAATTCGCTAGTGTTCTGACTCATTCGAGGGCCTCCCGGGACGCTGAGACTGCATTCGACCCAGATTCGAGCCACAATCAAAATATTCCGACGGCATATTTGATGTGCATTCCAGCTGCATTACTTAGCTGTGGATCAATATGTATGTAAGTAATAGGAATGCAGCCATAGTGCAGTACGGATACATTTCGAATGCCATTCTCTCTACTTGGAATTCACCTCAAAACATTTGACCATGAACAAAATATCTGGGCCGACCACAAAAAACGGGACCGAATATTTGAAAGGCACTGATAATTTTAGAGTGCGATAAGAATATTGAGGAATATACAAAGATTTTTTTCAGTTAATGTTCAGTGTCAACATCACTTTGAAGGGGGGGGGGGGGGGGCTCAAGTGGTGGTGGTGGTGGTGGGTTATCGCTCTTAAAATCTGAATTAAGAAAGATAAGTAGCTTTGTAAGGGATTTAGAAATAGGGGGTGACATGGCATATTTTTTAACGTGTTCAAGTTTTACCTTCAAAAACTATCAGAAATCGAGATCGTGGGTTTAAGACGGCGAAAGATGACAAACCCGTTTTGATCTTGATACGTGTTTTAACAACTAATGCCTCGTTAGGGTGAGTTCAGTTTGGTTAGCTAGACCAATCTCTGATTATATGACTGGAAACAGGCCTGAGACTATAGGATAGAGGTACAGGGTAGGACTTGGGGGGGGGGGGGGCGTGCTTCTTACGCGCCACTATGGAGACATCTGGCGCTGGTATAGAAACTCGGGATTTTTATTGACATATAAAAATCCTTTTTCTTTCATTTTGTAAAAAAAAAAAAAAAAAACACACACACACAGAAGGCAGTAAGAAACCCATAGTCTTTTTGAAAAGAAAGTAAATAAAAAAAGGTAATCCTGGCAGCAAAAAAATGTTACGGGTCACAGGGCAAAACAAGCAAACATTTTAGTTAAGATCCAAAGCTGTCAGGTATGCCCCTATATTCCCATACTGCGCCAAAGTTTCATTAACCTAAAGGCACGGAAAGGTAAACAGTTTTATGTATTTATGTATGTATTTTATGTAATTATGTATTAATGTTGCCCCCCCCCCCTCCTTCCCCAGGAAAAAATCCCTGCGCCAATTGGGTTTCTGGGAAGAATTAATTCCCTGCTTTATTTTCATTTACGGAATGAAACACACTGTTTTGACATTGTTTTCTACTGAAGTAAGAAGAATGTGGCTGCATTCCAAATTTTTTGAGTTAAACTGTTTTTGTGGATGTTCAACTGACAACTGTTAAATATTTCATTTTAGCAAGCATTTCTTTTATCTATTTCTTATCATATTTTTATCTGTTAATAAATTTACTAAGGTCAATGTTCAAATCAGCAAATTAAAAATAATATTGCAAATTAATATTCTTATATACAAATCAGATTATTATATGATTTCATACCATTTTTGTATGGTATACCATACTTGTTTTAAATTCACAATAAACTGGGCACCATATATTTAAAAAATGAATAAATATTTTTATTACATTAAATATACAAAATATTTATAGACGTTTACTCAGTATATTGAAATTTCATGCCTGTTTTGGCAAACACTAATTATTTAACTGAAATATATAAACCACAGTTAGGCTTTTGATTGACATATGTACTAATATTAAGAGAGATTTTGCCACCAACAAACTGTCTCTCCTCCCCCTTAAGTCTATCAACCCCTTCATTGATAAAAAAAAATCCAGCAGTAATTGGAATTGCCAGGCAACACATGGGTCATGGGTTCTTTTATATAAATTTCTTTTTCACTTGTGCAATTATGTCAGTTCATAGCAGTGAAGGGATCCAGGTGATGCAGTAATTAAGTTGTCCACAACTCACTATGGCAGCTCAGGCTATTGACAGGTTTATTGATTGTAACTAGGTCACTGTTACCAAGAAAATGTTCAATTCAATGGTTGTGCCCACACATTTACTGGGTTTCATTCATCCAGCAACAACCAGTCAGTTCCTGTCATGCATGTGGGTGATAATCAGGTAGACTTGGCAAATATACTTTTCCCTGCATGCATGTAGTTGGTCCAAAATGTGCTAACACATTTTGGTTCCTAAAATAAAGAATACAGCCCAGTATTATCAGTTGTGTAAATTATTATCTTTCTTTAATGGCCATATATTTATAACAATTCAACATTTATAACAATTCCGCATTGTACAACAAAGGTCATCCAGTCAGTATATACTACTCAGTAGTATGTATATGTATGCACTGCTCTACAACTTACCAGTACTTTCTCCTGCTGTAGAACCGCACCCATGGTCAGAGGATGCAGGCCTGGTGGTTTGTTCTCTACTGTGTGCACTACTGGTTCCGAAGATCTAGAAATAAGCATATACTTTGCATTGTCTACTATTTACATTATTAGGCTTACTAGTACTATTATAAGGTTAACTTCACAAAATAGGTGTTGAAATATCTTAAAAATAATAAACTAAAGGCCATTTATTATTATCAGACAAAAATAATGAATTAAGGTCTTCCCTTTTTTTAGAGAAGACATTGAATATTATGAGTAAGTAACTTAAAAAAAAAAAAAAAAAAAAAAATATATATATATATATATATATATATATATATATATATGCTTAATTCCTTTTAAATATTTAGTTAAATTCTCACTTTTTCTTGCTCTTAGCACTTGGTTTCTTAAGTGGTTCTAACTGCACAATATTTCTTTCAGCAGATGGTGCTCTTATCACTTCACTTTTACTTGTAGACCTGGACTTTGATCCTGCAGAGTAAACTGAAGATGACCTTGAACTTGCTGTGTTTGACGAGGAGTACAGGTCATCCTCATCTTCTTCTAAGATAGGAGAATATGCAGATTCTGTCATAAAAGCTGGCAGGGCAGGATGTACATAGCGTGGATCTTCTGCAGGTTGTTCATTTTCTTCTATAGCTGGAGTGTTGTCATAGCTTTCATACTGAAAAGCACCAAACAAATTTAATAAAAGACTAATGTTGCTGCCAATCAATTAATCCTAAAAAGAATTTCTTGATCATTTCTCCAAAACATATCCTATGTGAATTGTAAGTGCATCAGACATCATTCTACAGGGTTGATAGAATGCATTGCATACTTGCTCTCAAATTGCTATCAACTCAAAGATGGTGCAGGAGGTTTATAGGATCTAACACTATTAACTGCATATCTTAACCCAGATTCCATATAAATTGGTAGTAAAGAGAAGCAGTATTTTAGTGTCAATTACAGTAACAGGCACTTGTTTTATAATGTGTTGGATGTGAAAACATATAGGTGTCACTTACCAAATCTGCCAGTCTGGGGCCTTCTGTAAGCATCTTCATTTCATCTGCATGCTTAGCAAGGATTCTATAGAAGAGAGGTTGAATTAACCATATTATCAAGGACATTCTTTTGATTACCAAAGAGGTAATGTTTTCACCTCCTGTCTGTCTGTCTGTCTGTCTGTCCATTCGTCACCAGCCTAACTCAAAAATTTATGGATAGATTTTGATGCATATTTCATAACTGGTTTCTTTTAGCTGCATAAATTTATGTTAATACCAACACATATTTAATCTTATGTGGAAATTGTATAAGTACAACAATTGCAATAAATACATACAAAATATCCCTATATGATATATCTCAATATACCGATGCTTTATGTAATATTCACATAGAACATTAATACAAAAAATTTAAAGATTCACTTCCATGACTAAGTGGTATAAAAAGAAAGATTTGCACTACCTTTGTGATGATGCTTGATTTGTCAAAGCTAGCTGATACATTCTTCTGAGTTTTTTAACAAATGTTTTTCTTTTCTGCTCTCTCACTGCAGCCTCTGCCTCTCTCTGGAGCTTTGAAATTTACAGAAAAAGCATGGTTGAAATATATTTTTCACATTCATCAAATACAAAAGGTCATTTCAGTAATATAGAAAGTGACTCAAACCTCTGGGGTTGGCCATTGAACTGCTTGAAAACAGTGGAAATTAACTATCATAATTATCCTTTGTTTTACTTTCATTGATCTTTTCTTTACTTGAATTTATTGTGTTCACATATTATATAATTATCTTTTTATACCACTTAGTCATGGAAGTGAATCTTTAAATTTTTTGTATTAATGTTCTATGTGAATATTACATAAAGCATCGGTATATTGAGATATATCATATAGGGATATTTTGTATGTATTTATTGCAAATAAATTTAATTTTTTCCTGTTATGTTATTATATCATATGACCTTTTATAAAAAATGTCCTTCTTACCACTTCTGGATCTGGTGGTTTCTCTGCCAATTCCATAGTAAAGCAATGCAGTTTTGGCAGCTCTTGCTTTAAAGAAAAATGGGAAGAAAATGTTGTCAGTGTAAATGCATTAGGTGTGCTATTTTCTGTTGTGTTACAGTACTAGTAAGAGTGCCATCAGGGTTTGTCTTGGATAAAACACCTTATACTAGCATTTAAAAAGCATCCACTTTGTATTAAAAATATGGTCGCAATGGTCAAAGGAAAAAAACTTGTTTTTTCTTTCATAAATATATATATATATATATATATATATATATATGTATATATATATGTATCAATGATTAGGTAAAGATATGAGCTAATAAAAGTTTGAGAAAAAATGTTATCTCATATCTTTTATTAAAATAATTTCAATGTACCCAACTCCCATTTCAATAATATAAATTAAATTAAGTGAATAATTCCACATCTATTGACAGAGAGAATCATTATGGTACATACTTTAGGAAATCTTTTTTCTAACTGCTGAGCAGCTGCTTTGGCAACCTGAGTGGCAGAAACAGTCTTGGCAGAGCTCTGAAAAGTAATGCAGTTCTTATATGTTTTTGAAAAAGAAAAAAGCATCTACTACCCTCAGTAATCTCTGAGCAATATGTTAAACTAACAAAAATAATTATATATGCAATCCTACACCATAAACTTTCAAATAATAAGAAATATAAGCAATACCACTGCTTTATTAGTCTGATATGGGTAATCTGTAACAGGCACAACCAACACTCATGTTTTAATTCAAACATGCTAACACAAATACATGCAGCATGTATTTTATTTACCCACCCACCATTTCACTTTTTCTACCACTTTTTGGTGAAGGAGAACTGTCCCCCTCCTCTATTCCTTCCAGATGGTGCCAGTCTGCAGTGCTCTGGTCTATGGTGCTCCCCTGAGCCTGGTCAGTGGTGGATGAGACTGTCTCTGAATCTGAAAGTTTATGTTCTGTTCATATTATACATTATGTAATAAGTATGCTTATTAATTACTGGACTGTTTCCACTGATTTTGTAAAATTAATTGCTAAAAATAATAATACTATATTTAAAGATGTAGTTGATGAATTTGTTCAATTTACCAAATTAACTTTATGTATTAAAACATGATGTCAATAAAATATTAAAACTGATGCTCTCCTCTCTCCCTCTCTCTCATTTAAAAATTTTTATGGGACATATGTCATAAGTTAAGACAAAGCAATCAATAGGTGCCAAACCAAATAACAATTATAAAGCCTTAATGCTTTATTAAACCTTAGCTACCAATACCCACAAACCTTGAACAAAACTAACTCTCTCTCTTAATTGCTTTTCAAGCAACATGTGTCATGTTAGAATAAAACAATCAATACAAGCCAAATCAAATAACAATTATCAAGCTTTAATGCTTTATCAAACCTTAGTCGCTTATGCTCACAAACCTGCAAAATGTGGGACAGGAGAGGATGGAGATCCTGTCCTACGACCAGAGGGGGATGGGGTCCTTGACGAAAATGCAGATGTAGGTACAGAAGAGGGAGACACTGAAAATCTCTCTGAATAAAAACACAAGGTGATGCAATCTATTATACTACATTACAATGTGCAAAAGTCCACTGTTTTTTCTTCTTTCAGCTTGACAGAGCAGTATTAGGATGCATATTCACAAGAAACCATTAAGACCCTTGCAAGGTTGATTGACTTATTATGTTGCATGGACCCAGTGTGACAAAATGCAATCAACATCTTCTATACCAGTATTAACTGTCTTCTGCTTTATTTACAACAGCAAGGTCAAAATAGTTGCTTATGTTAAGTGTGTCACACACAAATTAGGATTGCAAAATATGCAATCTATGAACAAAATGGTTCAACATTGAATAAGTGCTACTACTGTACTAATTAATACAGATGGTGAACAAACATGAATTTCATTGTGCAGCTTCTACAAGCAATATCTAAGTTAAAGGTGAATGACTATGGTTTCAGTAATTACTATGTACACTGACTATGTTTAACATATTTAAAACAGCAAAAAAAAGCGTGTTGTTTTAAATCATGCATCACTCAATAACATAATGTAACCATGACAAAAATACTAACAATGGGTGCTGATGTAATTTCAGATCAGAAAACAGCACATTTCTCATTACCTTTCAGTACATGTTTGTCAGACAAGTATGCCTCAAATATTGCTGGGCTTTTGGCTTTTTCCCAAAAAGCATCAACATCAGTGAGAGTCTTCAGTTTTCCTTCTTTCTGAAGCTTCTCTTGGATAGACAACACCTACGGAAAAAAGATACACAAATGCAAATTTACATTCAGGTTGAGTAATTTATGCAAATGCAATCTTGGAGAACAAATTTTACTGAAACTGCAATTCTAAACTGTGCACAGGCATGGGCAGAGTCAAGTGAGAAGTATTTTATGCTACTTCTAAAACATCAAGAGGGATTTTTATCAATTACTGCCAAGTACCTTATAGTAATACGACTTGTATGATTTGTTCAGATAAGTATTATCTGTTGTCAGATCATGCCTCTTCATTATTTTCTTCCTATAAGCTAGTCCTTTTTTAATCTGCAACAAATAAAATGTTAATTTATATATTTGTCTAAAACTTATAAGCTCACAAATGGGCAGTCATTTTATTAATTTTTCGAAAGCGACAACTTTCTTTGCAAACTTCATCACAAAACAGTAATTCCTGCTATGAGTAACTAGAAATGACTAATATAAAAAATATTTTAAAAAAGCATTTGCTTCTTATAGTGTAAAATAATAAGCAAGAAACAAGACTTTAACTTTTCTGACATAGACCACCTTTCTGTTTTACTCATTTTTTCCTATTTTTTAACAGCTCACCATCCTTTCTTCCTTTTTTCTTATTTCCTGGTCCAATTCCTGAACTCTCTTTTCGTACATTTCATTTTGTTTTGCAATCTTCTCCTTTACTTTTTCCTTGTACTCATCAAAAAAATATCCACGGACTTTCTCTGGATTTTGGCACATCTGCTGAAATTTCTTCAAAAAAAGAAAAACAAAGGTTACTTTGATGGAAATAACAATACTGTGTAAGATGAAATCTGTGATGGTATCAGTAGAGATAAAATTGGGTTCTTGATCCTCAGGCCTTCCCAATTACCAGACTCGGCACCTACGGGTCCAGAATAAACCGGTATATCTGACCACACTACCCGTTTTCAAGGTGTGTGTCAGATCGCATAAAAGAGTATCATACCCTATCACAAATTCTGTAAGCCTACCTGTCATCCGGGTATCGCGCCTCGTTTTTGTCAAGTAGGAGTCGTATGAATACAACAGACGACTCCCTCAATCAGGGGGTGGAAACGCGCGACTTATATGATTAAGACGAGCCTAGCCATCAGTACCGGTTATTGTTTTGTGACCTTGAGGAGCAATTAGGTTTGGTCGTTGCGGCACACATGAACAGTAGTTGAACTACCACACCTGGGTCTTTTGTTTTTGACAACTGTTCACTCGTCATCGAGGCGCTTGTTCAAGACTACAGGCTGATATCTACTAGTACTACCACAATACTTAAGTTTTCTGTCCGTGCGTACAAACCCTGAAAAAGGACAGCCTCGCTGACGAGAAAAATGGACGTTTCTCACCCCTCTCTAGGATTACCCCTGCCCTCAATCTCGTCCATCCCGGTAGTCATGAAAATATTTAACCCCCGACAGAATATGCTTCCGCTATCAAAATTAGGTCTACTTTTCTAAATTAATATATAAGTTTGCAAGTTCTTATTTACAAAACATCATTGGCTATGTCCGAACCTAAATTTTATGTTAAAAATTGCGGTACTGTCAGATTTTAGCATAAACAGAGAAAATTGCAGCAGCACATGAATCTAGAAGAGATGCACTACTTTCCAACCCTGCTTAGGATCATTGCTATCACATCGCACACCAGGCAAAATCGGTGTGGTGGCTGATACTCTGTAATGCGATCTGACACACACCTTGAAAACGGGTAGTGTGGTCTGATAAACCGGTTTATACTGGACCCGTAGGTGCCGAGTCTGGTAGTTGGGAAGGCCTGATCCTGGTTGCCCAGCTTGTGGTTTTTCTTATGCCTTTTATCAATACAATGAAATCTCATGTGGTTGTCTGTATTTTATTAATTACATTTGCAGAAAGGCATTGAAAATTTTTTTTAAAGTTTTACATAAGTGCCATGTCTACATACATGATCTCTTATTCTTTTTCTCTCCTCTACTTCCAGTGAACTTTTTTCTCTTCTAACACCTTCAGGTTTATCTGAATGTTCTACCCTTTTCTTGTGGTGCTTCTGAAAAATGAGTAAAAAATACTTGAACAAGTTGTTATTTCCAATAAACCACTTCCTTTTGTGATAATTAAAACATCTATTCATTGACAATTTCTAAAAGATCTATGTAGAAAAAGGAAATAAAAGTGTTAAACTATTATAATAATTTGCACCTGCTTTGACACTGCTGAATATACCTTATGATGCTTCTTCTTTGGTGATTTTTCCTCTGGCATTCCATATTCATTAAGTAAGTTTGGCAAGGTAGACTTAATTGGTGGACTTTGTTTTACTGCTGAAGCCATTTTGGATGGTAAGTGTGTTCCCCTCTTGTATTGCTGCAGTTTTTTGGCTGTAATTTATCTATATAAAAGATGGAATATCTCTGAAAATTCTTTAAAAAATGTAACATGGGTGTCTTGTTATCATAACTGACAGGCAGGCTTAAAGTCAATAAATTTGTGGTTTTTCTCTTCACTCAAAGGCATTACTTCACAAACGTGTAACATTATACATTTGTACGTCTAGTACTATACTAGATCCAACTTTCAATAAAGAATTTTGTTGCTACAACTTTTAATATATCTGCATAGGTGTGGCCCATTCCAAATATAAATTCTCAAAGTTAATATTATTCCTTATTGTATCTTAACCAAAGCTTTGTAATGCTGTTAGTTAATTTTTGGTTTGAACGCCTTTAGGAATATAAGTTTTTAAAGCAGAACATAGTCGGACTTGTTGGAAAGATAGGCTCAACACGAAGTTAACATAAGCGCTATTTTTATGGTTTCTTAAAAATAACAAAACATGGGCGTAATCAGGAGTGTTAACCTAACAAATGCGGGGAATTTCGTACGATTAGCTCCGAGTCCATTTTTATGCTATGTTAAGAGTAACAACTTTGTCTTTTACTACATAATAACGATATCTTTAAGCGGAAGTTTCCATTTTGCACAATATCAAAATTCAAGTAAAGGTTGCTTGTATAACCTCACCTCTCTTTTATAAATTTTCTCTTGGAGTCATGCGTCTTTTTGTGTACATTAACCACCTGCATCCGCCATGTTGCCGTCGCTAAAAACAATATATCCCACAATTCAACAATTCTCGCTGAATACCACGAGATCAAGCATGGCTGATTGGGAAGAGGTGAAACGACTGGCAGCAGATTTTCAGCGCGCACAGCTGAGTAGTACTGTCCAGAGGTATGACATATACATAAACTGAAAGACCTGTCCATATCTTTACATTTAAAGTATTTAAAAAACAATCAAAATTTCCATTGAAAGCGTAATCGACCTGATACCAACAAGCTGGACACGTCGACTACTCGCTACAGACGACAGGTGTTTGTTGATGTAGAATGTGGCCTTAAGGTTGTTTAAAGTATGACTGATTGGATCATTAAGACAAATCGCCAGCTTGCACAAAGTATGTACTAGCTTCGAAGGGATGGAATAAACTAAAAAATAACAACCCTTTATAACATTTTTTGTTTTTGACTCCCAAGTCCCAATAATTTTATTCCTTGGAAAGTGCAATATTTCTACATGTACTTGTGAGTTTTGTTATTTACGATATTAAAACTAACTTTTGTTTCTAAAGTCTTTAGATATATTTTTCCTCTTTTTTAGACTTTCAGAAAGAAACTGTATTGAAATTGTCTCTAAACTGATACAGTTGAAATTGATAGATGTAATCTACACAACAGATGGCAAGGAATACCTAACTCCACAAGAAATATCTAAGGAAATCCGGGAGGAGTTGATTGTTCATGGAGGTGAATAAAAGCTTTAATTCTACTTGTGGATAGTACTATTCATTAATTAATTTAGTTTAAAAAATAGTACCCATAGAGTGACACATTTGTTTATATGAACAAAGACTGAATTATAATAGGTCATTGGTAAACATGTGCATTGGAGTAATTGATTTCCAATCTCAGCCGTTAATCATCACTGGGTTTATTTTGAAATGATAAGATGAAAGTTGAAAATGCAGCATGTTTATTGATGACATTTTATTTCTTTTCAGGTCGTGTCAACTTGGTAGAGCTTCAGCATGCCATTAATGTTGATTTGAGTCACATCCAAAATGAAGTGGAAGAAATCCTCAAGACTGACAAAAACCTTACACTTGTCCTAGGGCAGTTAATTGACAAGTAAGTTATTTTTACAGAGATGTCTATTTAGTAGCTCTATAATTTTGTATGAATTATAGATAGATAATTGATGAACACGGAAGCAATGGACAATTGCAGTATTTAAAAGTTGAAAAAAAATTTTATGAAGCATTGTTAAAATTATCTGAAAAAGTTAAATCTCAGCTCTTAAAATTATTACTATAACAATATTGGATTTGTGCTTTTTAGGGACTACCTTGACCGCTTAGCAGAGGAAATCAATTATAAGCTCCAAGAACAAGGACAAGTTACTATTGCAGAACTAACCAAACTGTATGACTTGCCAGCAGATTTCTTATCTGAGGTTTGTACACTGCCAATACTAATACTTGTTTAGCATTTGTACAACTCCAGCAATATTTATTTGGGATTTATCAGCATTACTGGTTTAATACATTCATTAGCATTCTATAAAATTTGGTTGCCAGTTTCTTTTTTTTTTTGTCTGAAGATGATACACATTATATATGCCAACTTTTTAGAACTGTGATATATAAAAGTTACTAAATATCCTTTTTACTCTGAAGTGGATAGGGAAGTGGGCATGCTATGCTTCCTACATTAAAAAAATGAAGTGATATTTTAAAACATCTATTATAAAAGACATGACACCTATTTATTGGCATCATACAGATTATAACCATCAATATTTGATCTTAGCCTCATCTATCCTGTTAATAATCTGGACCTGAACTTTTTTAAGGTGATAAAAGAGCGTCTGGGCATTATAGTCCAAGGGCAGATAGATGACTTTGACAGGGATGTTATCTTTACTGAAACTTTTGTTGCAAGGCAGAAAGCAAAGATCAGGGGGATATTCAGTGCAGTTACAAGGTAAGGAGTCTTCTCAGATGTCTTACTGCTACTATTGAATAAGGCAACTGTAATTGTCCTGAAATATGCCTCTGTGAATGTATTTACAGTTGTGCATATTTGAGGGATATTTATTTTCTTAACAACACAAGTTAGAACAAGGTTTGTTGATTTAATTTTGAGACAAAGGAGGGAAATAAGAGCTTGTAATGTTTTATTATCTTTCTTTAACTTTTTTTCAGACCAACACCAGTGATGAGTATAATAAACCAGTACCACCTTCCAGAGAGACTTTTTTACAGTAATTATTATCATTGGCAAAAATAAATATATTATTGTTCAACTTGTTAACAAAAGATTTATCAGGTTTCCTTTAATTAAAAATCCTTAGATAAAATCCTTAGATAAATATTCATGATTACACGACATTCTGCCATAAATAGTCCAGTTTCTGTACATATGTTGCTTTAGTGCTAAGAATAAATTGTTTATTTGTAGGTGAAAATGTCTTATCCATGTAACATTAATATTGTATTTATTTTGTAGCCATTCTAGAAGACCTGGTCAGCAGTGGACGGTTGGCAGGCAGTATATCTGGTGGACGTCAGGATAAAGCCTCTTATATACCAGACATCTACACTAGGTCTCAGACAGAATGGGTGGATGCCTTCTATAAACAGAACGGTTACTTAGGTCAGCATTCTGAGATCTCCTACTTTTATGTCTGACATCCTTTTGGAAGGGAAATTGAAATGTTTTCTGAAAGTAGGATAATGGATGAGATGCTTTAAAAGAGCAATGTAACAGTTGACATCAGTTGGGTCTATAATTTTGCTGTCATTCTGCAGGTTTGAGAGCATTGAATGGAGGACTAGAATGATATAATGTTTTTTTTTTTTTTTGTGAGCAAAACTGTTGTACATATATCAGCACGAAGTGATTACTGATAGAATCTTGTAAGAAGTAAGAAACAATTTGTGTTGTATTTTCTCACTAAATGTGATTGTCTGCTTTCTTTAATACAGTACCATTGCAAGTTCTACATGCAATGATCAGCACTTTCATATAAACACTGCATGTGACCTATCTTTCAGAATATGACTCTCTGAGCAGACTAGGTATAAGTGATCCTAAAGGTTTCCTGAAGAAGCGTTACAAGGGTGAATCTCTGAGTTTCCTGAGTACATGCTGTGCAGGCACCAGCATCAAGGATCAACTGGAGGCCACTGTTGATGAAGCATTGGCAGGAGGCACATGGACAGATGTCATGGTATGGTATCTCAGACAGATTTTGGAATTTAATTTCATATTTAAAATTTAATGAATCAATGGGATGGTTTGGTTTGGTTTGGTGGCAGGCTACCATTTTCCTGAAGTTGCACCATTTTATTGTGTAGCTGTCCATTTCATCTTTGCATTTTTAAGATAGGTCTTCACCCAAAATAGCACATGGAAAAACATGGCTTTGTGTTTCTCTCTTTTATCTATTTGCATAGATTCTACACATATTCTATGCATATAGTAAATATTTATTCAACAGTCACTGCAGTGCAGTGCCTAGCATATACTACATGTACATTAACTCTTCTCCTATCCATGCTACTACTGAAAGTATATTTAACTTAATTTAATCATGTACACTTTTGTCCCCAATTCCAGCCTGTTCTGCCATCTATATTCAGTCNTACACATTACTTATGCCAACTTTTTAGAACTATAATAAATAAAAGTTACTTAATATCCTTCTTACTCTGAAATAGATAGGGGAGTGGGCATGCTATGCTTCCTACATTTAAAAAATCAAGTGATATTTTAAAACATCTCTTTGAAAAGACATGACACCTATTTATTGGCATCATACAGATTACAACCATCAATATTTGATCTTGGCCAGATCTATCCTGTTAACAATCTGGACCTGATTTTTTTAAGGTGATAAAAGAGCGTCTGGGCATTATAGTCCAAGGGCAGATAGATGACTTTGACAGGGATGTTATCTTTACTGAAACTTTTGTTGCAAGGCAGAAAGCAAAGATCAGGGGGATTTTTAGTGCAGTTACAAGGTAAGGAGTCTTCTCAAATGTAATTGTACTGAAATGTGCCTTGGTGAATGTATTTGCAATTGTGCATTTTTTGGGAGGATACTTATTTTCTTAACAAGACAGTTAGAACAAGGTTTGTTGATTTAATTTTGAGACAAAGCAGAGAAATAAAAGCTTGTGATGTTTTATTATCTTTAACTTTTTTTCAGACCAACACCAGTGATGAGTATAATAAACCAGTACCACCTTCCAGAGAGACTTTTTTACAGTAATTATCATCACTGGCAAAAATGAATTTATTATTGTTCAACTTGTTAGCAAAAGATTAATCAGGTTTCCTTTAATTAGAATTTTTGGAAAACATCCTTAGATAAATATTCATGATTACATGCCACTCTGCCATAAATAGTCCAGTTTCTATGCTAATGTTGCTTAAGTGCTAAGCATAAATTGTTTATTTGTAGGTGAAAATGGCTTATCCATGTAACATTAATGTTGTATTTATTTTGTAGCCATTCTAGAAGACCTGGTCAGCAGTGGACGGTTGGCAGGCAGTATATCTGGTGGACGTCAGGATAAAGCCTCTTATATACCAGACATCTACACTAGGTCTCAGACAGAATGGGTGGATGCCTTTTATAAACAGAACGGTTACTTAGGTCAGCATTCTGAGATCTCCTACTTTTATGTCTGACATCCTTTTGGAAGGGAAATTGAAATGTTTTCTGAAAGTAGGATAATGGATGAGATGCTTTAAAAGAGCAATGTAACAGTTGACATCAGTTGGGTCTATAATTTTGCTGTCATTCTGCAGGTTTGAGAGCATTGAATGGAGGACTAGAATGATATGTTTTTTTTTGTTTTTTTTATTTGTGAGCAAAACTGTTGTACATATATCAGCACGAAGTGATTACTGATAGAATCTTGTAAGAAGTAAGAAACAATTTGTGTTGTATTTTCTCACTAAATGTGATTGTCTGCTTTCTTTAATACAGTACCATTGCAAGTTCTACATGCAATGATCAGCACTTTCATATGAACACTGCATGTGACCTATCTTTCAGAATATGACTCTCTGAGCAGACTAGGTATAAGTGATCCTAAAGGTTTCCTGAAGAAGCGTTACAAGGGTGAATCTCTGAGTTTCCTGAGTACATGCTGTGCAGGCACCAGCATCAAGGATCAACTGGAGGCCACTGTTGATGAAGCATTGGCAGGAGGCACATGGACAGATGTCATGGTATGGTATCTCAGACAGATTTTGGAATTTAATTTCATATTTAAAATTTAATGAATCAATGGGATGGTTTGGTTTGGTTTGGTGGCAGGCTACCATTTTCCTGAAGTTGCACCATTTTATTGTGTAGCTGTCCATTTCATCTTTGCATTTTTAAGATAGGTCTTCACCCAAAATAGCACATGGAAAAGCATGGCTTTGTGTTTCTCTCTTTTATCTATTTGCATAGATTCTACACATATTCTACACATATAGTAAATATTTATTCAACAGTCACTGCAGTGCAGTGCCTAGCATATACTACATGTACATTAACTCTTCTCCTATCCATGCTACCACTGAAAGTATGTTTAACTTAATTTAATCATGTACACTTTTTTCCCCCAATTCCAGCCTGTTCTGCCATCTATATTCAGTCGTAGTGATGCAGCCCAGCTACTACAAGACTTTCTCAAACATAAGCAGGGAGTCCATGTGTTCTCTGATACTATTGTTGCCAGTGACAAGTTCATCAGTAGCTGTTGCAAGATGTTTGACAAGTTGATGCAGCACAAGGCAGAGAAGGTATAATGTTGTATTGCATCTACATGTACATCTACATCCTGAAAAGATCGGAAACATTCCAAAGTGTTAAGCAGAATATGTTCAAACAGCAGACAAAGGCATTGTAGCCTTACAGATAGAACTAATGAAAAGACAGTTATAGACTAAGCACTGAATAATGACTGTCACAAATAGAAAAAAAATTCTCAGTAATATATTTTTCTAATACTCTGAGCCATTTAAAGCAATAAATGTCATGGATTGAAGACTTAACCATTTATTTCAATCCAGGATTCCAAACTGAACTTGGTCCTGTTGTCTCCTGATGGTGACAAGAAGGTGCAACTGGACACTGCAGATAATACAAAAGAAGACAGGAAAGAAGCAAGGAGGAAAAAAGCTGCTGGTGAGTTAGCTTCAGGATATCTTTTGTGTGGTCTTTGTGTTTGATAATTGGATGGTATGACAGTCAAGTAAGCCTGGCTTTTTAATTTTCAACTTTGTAATATTACTTTGAAGACTTAATTGGAGGGGGGGAGGTCACTTTAACTATACGGCTTTGCGTATTTCTTACAGATTGAAATAAATGGCTGCTTTTGTGAGAAGATCAAAGTATTATCTGAATAAATAAAATGATAAAATGTAAGATTCCCCATCCTATGTCTATGCCAAATGTGTATCCTGAACAATGATGTACATTTTATTGGATTGTCAAGCTAGTCTGGTGTCATGTGTCATACAGCTGTTTTGTTTGTCACTCTAGGTGGTCAGAAATCAGGAGGTGGTTTACAGGGCAGAGAGGTCAAGATGAAGTCCACCAAGAAGAAAGGTCATTATGGTCGTGGAGGAGGAGGAGGACATGACGAGGATTCTGAGGATGAGGTTTCTGCCTCTGTTTCATCACAAAAGGGAAAACCCAGGGAGGCAGAGTTCATGAAAGTACCAGAATTGACTGAAGTACTGAAGAAAAATCTCAAGGATTGTGATGAAGAATTTCTAACGGAAGTTGCTCAACAAATTTATAGGTATGAGTATTAAAACCCTCTTCAGGCACTCTCTAAAGCTGGTATTTTAACAAAGAAAAAAAATGTCAGACAAAAAAATTTATTAACTTGCAGTGTTAATTTTTTTAAATTTCATCCTAAAAGAGAAAGATCTCAAATGGTTAGGTATGGTTTTATAGAAGAAAGTCATTATTATTTTTAATGTTACAGGCCTTTAAAGAGACAGTACCAGGAGATTGCCAAGTCCGTTTTTCTTCAAAGTTCAGCCTCATCAGGAACTCCTAGAAAGAAGACACAGGGAGAGCTGCAAGAGAAACTGGTTACTTTGTGGACAAATACAAAACTGTTTGAGAAAGGGATAGCGCTGTTTAAAGGTAGAGTTTGTCTGCTTCTGTCTATCTGTCTGTATTGGGTATTTTAACGTTCTTCCTTGGCTATAATGTGGAATGCAGAGAATATGACAGTGCTAAAAATTTTTATAACTTGGCAAAAAAATTTAAGATACTAATGTCTTAAACCAGCTGCATTTAGTGATGTACAATGAATTCAATTTGGAGGAAATTCATTTAACTTTGATTTAGACAGCTTTAACAAGTTTTTTGGTAAATACCTTAAACAGCTTTTGTCACTTTTTACATGTTTTGTTTTATAACTGGTTTCAGAGGATGTCCAGGCACAACTCTCCAAGCACCTACTCAAGACAATATGTACTGATATTACTAACCTAATTGTTAATGCCATAGCAACAGATCACATGATGTCTGTGAGTGACGAGACACAGCTCACTCCAGAAGTAAGTGGCATACTGCTCTCGAGTTCTTTCCACAGCAGTTAGATATTAACTTTGTAGTGTTGCCTATCAATTAGGAATGTTAGTTTTCACCACAGCTGTAATGGAAAGTCATTGCAAAAGATAGCTGTTGTTGATTATAAAATGTGACTAAAATGTCTCTGTCATACATTATTGTATTAATCTTAAGCTTGGATTAAGCTTTAAATTGCATTGTTTTTGTTTTCTGCTTTTCCTTTTCATGGTTTTTATTTATGTTATATATGTTATATGTTATATAAGTGTTGAAAACAAGTGTGTTATATACCACTTGTAATTATTTTCAGATGAGGGTAAAAATAATTGGAAGCATTCCAGAGCCATCGAAGTCTGTACTTAGCAAACTTCATAGTTCATTAAATGATAAGGTATGTTTAAAGGTGTTGGTTCTGCTTCAGATAGGTGAACATGTTGCTGTTACAGAAATTTGGTTTTAATTACCACGAAGTATGAATTGAATTTTATATAAAAAGGATACCAATAATTGGAGCATGATGTATCTTGCAGTGTTATAGAGACTGATACAGTGTAGAAGTGTAATCCATGTAGTTAATTGTGCTCACACACACACACACACACACACACACACACACACACACACACACACGGTGTAATGAATATTATTTTGTTTATTTTTGTTACAATTTGTCCATTCAGAGCCTTGAAGTATTTTATAACCAGCTGGATGAAGCATGTGGACCATCTCATTTAGGCATCTTGCTAAAAAAGCCTGACAAAAAGAAAGAAAGGTACCTGCTGGGAAATTTATTTCAATAGTTTTTAATGTTCTCTTTAATGTAAAGTGAGAGCTGATTTGTGTAACATTCATCATTTGTGTAATATTTTTCATTTCAGTGCTTTTTTTCATTTAGAATGGTATCATTCAGAAAGTTTTAGCTTGAAATTGACAACATATCCCAAATTAATGTAATTTGCTCTCTTGATTCACCTATGGTCATCCTTATGGGTTTATATTTGTAAGTCTTATAGCTAATACTGTACCAAATTCTGGAATAATGATAAAAAAGAACAAATATTTGTTTAATAGTGAGAGTAACAATCCTAGGCATTTTTTAGCATGAGCTTAAACGATAGATCATATATACAAATACATTATTCTCATTACCCATTCAAAATTCAATGTGATTTTCATAACTCATTCAGACAGCTGGTATTTAACCACCGTCAAGCCCTGGCTGAGCAGCTCCGTAGAGAGACAGAGCCAGCCCTGGTGCTCCACCTGGCCTGTGTGGTGCTTATCCAGACCTTCACACAGACCATGCTGCATGCACCGGGCAAATGTGTGCCACAGATACTGAGCCAGCTGAAGGAATACATGACCCCAGAGGATTATGGGAAACTATCTACTTTCCAAGGTAAATGCCCAGTTCTTCACTTTACTTTTGAAAGTGTTCATAATAATCTTTGATTGTTTATATTTAATTTTGCATAAGGAGAAAGTATTGAAAGAAAGGGAACTTTTAAGAAGACACTTCAAGTGTGTGGATTCATATACCAAAATGTAGTAATGCAGAAAAAAGGTGTTAGTATTTTACATATAAATGACACAAGAATTCAGTTGTCATTAAAACAGAAAGTAAGTGGAGTATAACTTCAAAAAGTATAGATTCCTTATGTTTAAATGAAAAGATGAATTGTGATTTCATTCTTCTTTCGTGGCTAGAACACTTTACTAAATGCCATTTTATTTCCAGATCTTGTAGTTAAACAGCTGAGACAAGGGAGTGAAGATGGAGAAGATGAGGATATATCTATGCAGCTTGTCCAGCTTGTGCCACAGGTTAGAGAGCTTGCTTTGACCACCAAGAAAGCTGCAGCAACCAGTAAGGAGCCAGAAGACTGAAATTATGTCGCACCTTGTTTGAAATAATGTCACACACGTTGTTTGAGTGCCAAGAAAGCTGAAACAGTTGTTATGGAAAACATGGAGACCAGAGACAAAGTGGCAGTGATTGATGCAATATATGCTGTGTGCCATACACTAGCCAATGCTCGACCTAATCTGTGCTACCAAGGAACGTGGAGATTTATTGTTACTAAGAATAAAAAATTGGCCCAAACCCAACTGCATTATATAAGCCAAGAAAACATGACATTTTCAATATAGCTGGTAACTGATATTCGTTGACTTTCGGTTTGTCAATGATCATTGCAAGTATAGTTTTTTAAAAAGCAAGACAAGATTATTTTTTCTGCCAGAAGAAATAATGACCTGCATATAAGAAAATATATTTGGAGTTCACTTCATCATTATGATTATTTCCTGATACATGATTTTGCCTCATTTGTTTGTAAGAAATTTAGGGTGTCATTTTATACGGTATGTCACATATCGGGTTTGCCACCCAAAACGTGTTCTCACTTCCAAGAAACATACGAGACTGGTGTCGCAGAGTGTTTTTATGGCTCGTCCTATTCAATATTGGAAGCGCAATCCATGACAAATGTGGGATACGCTAGTAACTCTGTTATATGCAACTGCATCCATGGCCAAGAAGTTGACATAAATTATGGTGCTAAACTTAGCAGAGGTCACATTTGATTGCTTTAGCAGTGTGAGTGACTTTTGACTTCCTGATATGAAAACGTTCCACAGGATCCTGTTTTTTTTTTTTTTTTTTTTTTTTTTAATTATTATTATTATTAGTTTTTTTTATAAGGTTACAATGTGCCTTTCTCGTAAGATCTTGGAATATCACGGTATATTTATTTCTTTTAGTAACGTGTATATTATCCTCATCACGAGCACATTGTTTAAAAAATAAAGAAGGTATTCGGTGATGTACTATTAAAAGGGCATCTGTCCGATTTTTCATGTACGTATGCTGCATGTGTATGTATGTATTCTGGTCTGTATTTGTTCTTGCCGTCGCTGTCCGAGACATCAACTGTAACGGCAAGACCGTATTTTTTGTTTGGCCGTGAAGTAACTGAGCAGCTTTCATATCGAGTCAAATCAATGTATTAGCATGAGCATAAAAGGCAGGTGAGCGAACTTCAAACCAATAGCCGATAGTGGTAACTGGGCATAGTATTAGGTCTTCGTGCATTCTGCAATGAAGGATTTTAAGACACGTGAACGAATGGATAAATGTTCTGTATCAGTCAAGAGTTCACTAAACTTTGATTTCATAATTTAATCTGTAAGATCTTATAGATTCGCCGTTCTTTGAGAACGGTTTTAGCAGCCACTCCCCCAATCAAAATTGGCCTCTCCGGTTGTAATTTGCATAACAATAAGTCGCTCAGTGCAGTGCGAACTATCTTCTTGACGTTTCATTTGACAGCTGGACACTGTTAGAAGAGGACGCAGGACAGGTGTGGTGAAGTCGCAGAGCCGAACATTTCATTCAGCGCTGAAGTTTGTGCCAGGCGTGTGTGATTATTCTTAGGTTGAACCAAATATGTCTTGTGAGTAAAATGATTCTACAAGTATATAAATGTGGAAAAAATTCCAGTCTAATTCTATAGTATGGTTTGCACGGCTATTGTCAGAATAATGGAAATGCGTTCCTCTTTGTCTTTGAAATAGCTTGCACCAAAGTGTTTATCAGGAGCTTGCTTTAAATCTAAAGTTNGTGTGTGATTATTCTTAGGTTGAACCAAATATGTCTTGTGAGTAAAATGATTCTACAAGTATATAAATGTGGAAAAAATTCCAGTCTAATTCTATAGTATGATTTGCAGGGCTATTGTCAGAATAATGGAAATGCGTTCCTCTTTGTCTTTGAAATAGCTTGCACCAAAGTGTTTATCAGGAGCTTGCTTTAAATCTAAAGTTAGCGGAATGGGTTAAATAGGCTCTTTGTCATTTATAATGTCACATCATAGTCAGAAGGGAGAAGTATGTTTATTACTCTGACAATACCTGTACGTCCCACATTATTGAATTAAGCACATAAAACGTAACTTTTCACATTTATATGCTTGCATGTGATTGTACCAAGGATGTTTCTTACAACTTCTTTCTTGCGTTAACGAGTTCAAATTGCCATGTACTGTAATAATGTCCTTTGATTTTATGTGTTCTAAACTTCGATTGCCTTGGTATTTTACTTCAAAAGTTGAATGTTGATAATCTCTTAAAATCTCGAAAAACACACTGTCACTCACTGTGAGCATGTTACGGCTCTAATCTGGTCCTCAGATCTACTGGTGATTCCATCTAAATACATTTTGTATTTCTAAAACGCTTCTTTGTATTTTTTATATTCGTATGATCCTCATGGATCTTTAAACGGGTCCGTATTACATCATATGATTTTAGGAAAAATGTTTTTAATGTTTGAAACTGAAGCAAATAACGGGTATGAGAGAACTTTTGAATTTTTTTCATGGTGACAAAAATTTCTTGATAAGCATTGGATATTTTCGGTGTGTATAGTTACCTATGTTTTATACAAATAAAAAGCAGGCTGTTTTACAGTTCACCAAATTAAATTTGCCGTTCGCGAGAAAGCATTAGATCATTAGCCTTCTAGACTCTAATTATGCTTTGCCTTTATCGGTACTGTGGTAATCCGTCATTTGGAGGAATTGCTCCGTTCGTTTGCGTCTTTAGTTTAAGAACACTTTCCAATAGTATTTTTTGTATAATACCTTGCCAATCTCCTCGTAGTATACTAGACATTTATTGAAATTTCTTGTGACATTCAAGACGTTTTATCTTGAACGACATATCCTTTGTCAATCGATCCTTTTTTTCAGTTTGGTATTCAGTTAGCCTCGATGCCAATTTTAAAGTTTAGCGCAAGTCTTTTCATCTTGGGCAAATTTAATCTTAGTTCAAACAATTGTATTACGTTGCGATATCATTTCTATCGTTACTAAAACGTTATTTTGATATTTCAGAACTGCCTATTCCTTTGCCGAGATCCTGCAAAATGCACATGCGTCTGGCAGAAGCTTCCCTAGTCTTATGCTGGAAATGGACACAGACACGCACGCACATACTTACACAGACACTGCACCACATTTTAGGCCTACTCATTTGATTTTAACATATTTGAAAACGTTTTCTAAGATCGATTGTGTTTCCTTATCAAATTACACTCAAAATTGGACTGTTATTTTTTTGTCTATTATACCCAATGGATTGATCATAGAGTTTTTAAAACAATACCTTGGAACAAGTTCGCATGTATTTAATTCTTTATGAAACCAATTCAGTTGCTCTCCGATTTTATTTAATTGTGTAATTGTATAATCATTTAAGTAATTAAAATGCCATAATGTACATGAAAATGATTGTCTATTGCAACTTTTAAACTTGAAGAGCAACTAAACAATGTTGCGAGTTGAGTGTTTATTGGTTCGATCAGCTACCGTATCATTTGCTATCATATATAATGGAAGTAAATTTTCGTTACTAGTGCTTTTATCTGGCACTTGTGAATACCGAGCAATTTATAAAAATAAATGCGTTTTTGGTTGTTTTTGATTTGATCTTAAAGACGGGGATGAAAGTTATATTATGATTATGTTTAGAATCAATAATGTGCTAAAGTTGAAATGTATTTGCCTCTTTAGATGTCGTTAAGGTTTGTAAACTGTAAATTAACACAAAAATGCCTTCATATCGATTTTACGGTAAAAAGATGAAGAGTTACTTGTCACGAAATGTGAATATATACGTTGGTAGCTAGTTCATTTCAACCGGGAAAAATTATCAATTTTTCAGAAACATAATTTTGGAATCATTAAAAATACATTTATCTGTAGCATTTTGGTGGTTATGCTGTATAGAATAGAACTATTAGGTGCTTTTAAATGTATTACTAAAATTACTAAAATAAATACAGTATCTGTAAAATTCACAATTTCCCGGTTGAAATGGCCAGCCATTACCGTATTAATCATTTTTTGGATATGCTAAATTTCAGATGAATCACTTCCATTAGCAAAAAAGTTAATATTTCCCAGTCCTGTTCTTAACACTATTATATTTATACACTTTATGCAATACTTGATTATTTAGTTGTCTTTAAAAAAACTGACATATCATTTTTCTGAGTTTTTATTTAGTTGGTCCCATTTTTAGAAATGGTCTCTGTAAATGAACAGCATAAATACTTGTATTGACATTCCAGTACAAAAAGAAAAGGCATTAAGTTCGAAAGCTACCCGAAAGAGTGATATTGAAAATAAAGCATGCACAGTCAAATGACCAAAAAAACGTCACAATTTTCGAATTTTCTTAAATTAAAGTAAAACAAATTCTGTACTTGTTTCAGTCCATTTCCTCAATAGATATATTTCAAAAGTACGAGAATTCTAAAGTGTTTGTATTTATTTAATGTATTTCAACTTTTCTATAATAAACAGCTTATTAACATAACTTTGTTTTATTTATATTGATTGAAATTGATAGAATGGGAACAGGTGGGGCAAATCCATTCCAATTGAGGGGTGGCAGGTGGGGCGAGTCCATTCCAATTGAGGGGTGGCAGGTGGGGCAAGTCCATTCCATTTGAGGGGTGGCAGGTGGG
>NW_019776024.1:95592-194351 GCF_001039355.2 Lingula anatina | reverse complement strand
AGTCCATTCCATTTGAGGGGTGACAGGTTGGGCGAGTCCATTCCATTTGAGGGGTGGCAGGTGGGGCGAGTCCATTCCATTTGAGGGGTGACAGGTTGGGCGAGTCCATTCCATTTGAGGGGTGACAGGAGGGGCGAGTCCATTCCATGAGAGGGGTGGTAGGTGGCGTGAATCCATTCCAAATAAGAAATGCCAAGCAAAATCACAAAAGAACGTTACAAAAACAGTCAAATTAAAAATGATAATTTCAACGATAATTTTTAAAAGAAAGAAACAAAATATGAAACTCCATATATTAAAATGCAGGGCCACATACCAAAGACAACATTCATTTTTCAAAAATGAAGATGTTGGCAATTTTTTAGGAAGGGATTTGAACTTTTGGCAGACAATGAGACATTGTATAATTTGATCTTAAAATATTTGATTCCACAATTAAATGAAAATGGAACGTTATTGACTACACATTTGGGAGAATCTGAATTCAAACAAGTCAAATAAGACGTAAACGAGGGAATTGGAAATCTATTTAAGATATTTTAATTAAATCCAATTTTTGGAGAGAAGAGAGACTGCAAAATTCTATCAATCATATACCATCTGAATATATATTGGCCTCATCCGTGGGCAAACTTCAATCTCCATTTAAAAAACGTGGTCCTAATGTTGCTAAAGAATTTTTCTTTTATTCATTCTTTCAAATTTGAAATTTAGGTATAAAAAGTTTGTTTGTCAAATATAAGGTTTCAGTACAAAAAAGGTATATCAAGAAATTTGAAGAAATGATATCCAAGAGGATGAACGCCTTCGTTCCATGGGATAGAAAGACTAGCTTGGTACATGACAAATTTGGAACAAAATTTCAAAAAGCAAGATAGTAAATGTGTGTTTATAAAATTGTAAATCTTTGAAATACAATTTTCAGCGGGTTAAGACATTTTTAAATGCTCAAATTCCATTATTTGGTGCTTATGAAATCTATGTAATGCAATTCATTTTCCTTATTATAACCACTATCTTTATCGTCCTTATTTCAAAGCAAAGTAAAAAACAGGGAATTATAAAAGTATTTATTCAATTTTGATACAACTGATGCATGTAAGTACGATGAATTCCTGAATGTGAACCAAAATTACCAAGATTGCTTGGAAGCGCACGTTGCACGGTACGGCAGGCTTCTGAAACGAGAAAATGTTTACAATTCTTTATTAAACGAACACACTCTTAACATAAGACACGTGCATTTTTAATATTAAAATATTAAAATATAACATATTAAAATATTTAACAGAGGAAAATACGCTGATTATTTAAATGATGTGCGTGCCCATTGGTTTGCTCGAAGCGCAGACTCAGCGAACAGTAAAAAAAAATGGTTGAGATCGAGTTTGCAATATGCCAAATTGTATGGCCTGTATTGAGTTAATGATATTACTTAATAAGATATCTTACTAAAAAGCGCCGAAAACAAAAAGTCTTCCACTTGTGGAAGTTATTACTTCGGCCGTTTGCACCATATAAATTGCACTTTCTTCTGAGTGTTCAAACATCTATAAACAGTATGTATCACGCATTGCAAGGAGGGGGTAAAAGTTTGGCGTATTTCAGAGAAGCGTAAAAGACTCTTATGTAATGAATAATTGACATGTGAGTGTATTTGCGCGTGTTGTATAACATAAAGCATACTTATCTTACAAAAAGATCTTCAAGAGCCTGTCAATCTTAAGCAAAAGCGGATCGCCCATGTCTCTCCTGAAACATATATGAGATCTATCATGGCTATCTGTAATCTTGCGCCTGTATAATAATAATAATAATGATGATAAACCGCGCCGCACAAAGATCTCAGTGCTGCTTTCAAACATTATAGATTAAAAGATAAACAAAACGAATTGAATTTTATAAAAGACTGATTTAAAACTAATAGTAACTAATAGTAAAAAGGAATGAAATCGGAAAGAGATCAAAATTAGCTTTAAGATTATCTAAATTAAAAGTTTTTTGAACTACCATGATAACCTTCAGACGTTTGAATCGTTGATAAAATTTAAACATGAAATTGGAGTACACGTTGAAGGAGTAGGCCTACACTGATCCTGGGATCAATACCTCACAACTCTGACAAGCATTATTATCTTAATGAGTCGGTGTTCTTTGTGAAATACTTGCATCTAAATTAAAACATTCTTAATTAAGTCATAAATGCTCTTTAAATCTTGTAGGGCCTAAAAACACGTTCAAACAGAACTAAAAATGTGCAGACGTAAAAAAATCGTGCAAACTAAAGTTTTCATCAAAGGCTCTGTTCTCACAACTTTTAGATCGATCTATCACCGCGGGGAGTCTCACTAGATTACTGTCAGATAATCCGCCTTAAGTGTCCGTCCCCGCCTACTACAAGCTGCAAGTGGTGATTAACTTTCGTGTCCGCCCGGCTGACAGCTATTTAGCGTGAACCCCCAGGGAGTTAGGTCGATCCAATGTAGGTCGATCTAATCTATGAGAATGGGGTGAAAGATATGCGCAGAGTATCATTTCTTCTGTGTACCTGCAGTCCCAAAGCTTTATAATCAAAACCAACACAATGACATTCTGATATTCTGAGTGACATTGAAGTAATATTACAAAAGGTCGTGTTATGAATATTTGCCGTAAATTCGTCTGCGCCTTTAGTTTTTAATGGCAGAGGCCGTTGAAGAAGTAGTGATACTTACAAAACGATGTATTTGCTTCAACCTCTTATAAAAACCCGACCTGAAGCATGCTGCAGCACTACACATACTGTTGCGTCTTCATCCAACTGAGTTCAACTGCCAAGTGAGTATTCTGGACGACAGCTCGCACAGCGCTGAGCTTCTTATTGTCATGCAAATCACAACAGGTATCACTCATTTTAGTTGAGAGGTTGTGGCTGAAACTGTTCACGAATGTTCACGTTCAGCACACAAGCAGATATGACGAAAATCCGTTTGTTGTTGAAATACAGTACTTAATTAAAAAAAACTTCATGTGCGTCTTCCACCATGCAGGTAAATATCCCCTTGATACACCACTTCCACAAAACTCATCACTATGGGAAGAGGAGGGATGTTGATAATTCCTTGACCGATAAATCGCCGTACCGACGATGAATCTGAAGTGATGTTTTATCAAGCCACTGATTCTATCAATTTTGACATTCATGCTAGTATGTTTAACTTATTGCAATCAATATTTTGTGCTATTTTGTGTCTGTATATTTGCTCAGAATATAGCCCATTTTGACACAAAGGGATATCTAGTTTACTTTTTTTGGACAAAGCTTATATGAGTTTTAGTTCCTATCTGAGCCCTATTACAATTTGACGTCATGACGTGTATTGTCGACATTCTCTTGTGACATCTTTCAAGAGCTTTATGACGTCAGTGTCTTAACAACGAAATGGTTGCTTTGGCAATTTTTTTTGCTAAAAGAGTAACGGATTTGTTGACAATGTTTGTTCTCTCTTACCTAGCGTTTTTTGCAGTTCAATGCTGCAGTGAATTTATCAAGCACAGGAACATCGATTCTAAGGTAAGCATACAAAAGTCAAATAAATACGTTTCAGATTTGACAACAAAAGCGACTGAATCGGAACTAAGTATATAGAATGTGATAACATTTCCCTCCATTTCCAGCAAACATAGAGATGGTCTAGCATAGGCCTACATGTCATTTTGGCCCACTTATTAATTAAAATTTAACTTGTATAGCTTTTTAAAACGATTACATACATTTGACACTTTTCTTATTCAGACCGATGATGCCAATGAAGTCTGGTAAGTAACCCGTGTTTCAATCAAAATATTTGTCAATGTTATATCCACTAATAAAAACTTAAACGTTTCTTACATAACCACATTTAATATAAACAAAGGTAGCTGCATGGTGTCTGGAGGCACGCGCGCAGAATTCATCGCAAAACTAAAGAATGAGAAAACGTTCTGTTATATTTTTATTGTTTTATCCCTAGTGTGCCGCGGAAAGTTCATTTCACTGATGTAGAAAAATTGTCTTATGCTGAGCAAACAAAAAGCCCCAGAGAGTTTTTTGACTTGGTCACCACCTTGGACGTGTGCGGCATAGAGTTGTGGGAAATAATAGAGGGCCGTATTGAAAGGGCCAGAAAGGAGCAAGTAAGAAAAATCCATCAAAATCCTCTCAAATTTTAATTATAATTTCTAATTTTGATGTTCTTTCGTATGCAATCTTACTTAATAGGTTTAGTCACTTTACTGACTGATAGGCACCAACGCAATAGGATCGAGAATCATTACGTAACAGATGAAAAAAAAACAAAACAATTAAAAGCTTTGAGACAAACTTATGAAGCAGACACGTAGATAGTTCATCGACTCATTTTAAATACTTCTATATTTATCAACAATGAACATGTCGCATTCTTCCAGGATGAAGATTTTGCTAAAGAGCTCGGAATAATTGTAGAGTAAGTGCGTCTACTATCCAAATACCGCTTATTAAAATTGTAAAATAAATAGATTAATTAATTTTATAATTGTCACGTTTTGTTTTCTTTTATTCGCAATGTAGACATGATGCCGATTTATTATCATTGTCTCTCCCTATCAAACTATTTACTATTCATATTTCGGGTCTTCTCTTTCAGCTCTGCTGGCTTACAACTGACCATGCCTTACCAATGGTTTATGTGGTACCACCAGGACGGGGAATGGCGCTGAAAGTCAGACAGGACTCTTTACTCACTATGGAAATGACGACTTTTCAAAATATGACTCTAATAGACAATTTTTCTTTTATCTAAGTTTTTAATAATCTCTATTGTTTTTAATTAGTGTATGCTCCTGTTAATTATCAACCAAATAAAAAAGATCGCTTGCCATAACCTTATTTCTAAAAAACAGTTTAAAATATTAAATGTTGTTTTTAGAAAACGTGTACAAATAATAAATGAATAAATAAACACTGCCAATTAAAGCTGTTAGCACGAGTTTTCAGTAGTCTACTGTACAGTATAATATCAAAGAACTAACTGAAAAACCAAAGTAGAACGTGGTGTGTCTACCAGCTTAAAAAACATTACCAATAAATCGAAACATTCGAAAATAGCGGAGGTTTTAATCACACCAAGAAGGTCAGTAACTCGCATATAGTATCCCATCCCATCCCACACACGTCAAAACTCATACTTTAGAGTGAATATTCAGTTGTTCTAAGAGTTTTTTCTCTTTGAAGTTATAATGCATCAGAGAACTGCGTAGTACATACCCAGAAATACAATTTTTAATCAGGTAAATGCCCATTTGAGCTTTAGATGTCAATAAGGCATTTCAATTTTTAATTTGTAAATCCACCACTATCTTTTTGTTTAAATATTTGCCCCCTTTGTTGCAAAGTTATGGCCCTCAACAGGCATGAAAAAAGCAGAAGAGCCTATCATATTTCATATTTTTGCTGACAGATTCTGAGCCAAAAAGAAAATTATACAGCGCCACACCCAATACATGTACAATTTTTGTCGTGGGCCCATTATGCATCCCCCACTGAGAGACTGCATAATTTGCAATGTTTTTTTTTTCGAAACTTGAATCAAGACGCAGCATGATACGGGAATTGCCCCACTTAATTTATGCACATATTGATAAACTTAACAGATAAACTTACGGGAACAGAGGATCCTGTCGTATGGGGGCACCATGCAATCCTTGTGATTCAAGCAATGACCTAGTTATATAATACAAACTTAACGCCCCCTTCTGCCAGCAGTTATCATGGCAGTGAGAGGAAAACACGCATCATGGAGGACTATATTTCTCGGAAGTGGGGTAATATTTGCCGTCTGTGCAGCTCTGTTATGCCACAAGACTTTAGAACTGTATTCCACGTCTTTGACGCTTTGTGTCTGCACGGGTAAGTCACAGACTGTGCAAGATCTCAGCAAACTTTTCTTTCTGTAACAAGTCAACCTGACTTCCATTATTTTTTTTTTTTACTCACGAAGTGCTAATATATCTCTTTTTCCTGAATCATTTTCGGATTGGAAATATATTCGTTTTTCGCTATTTTACTATGATAATTTTCACAAAACCATTGACATACTGGTACCGGTACCTGACTTAAGCAATGGATGTTAAACAATATTTGTACTAGACTTAGGGAAGTAGAACAGATTATTATTTGGTGGGAACAACATACCCTGTACGTCAAATCTGAGAAAAATAATTTATTTAAAGAGAAATATATCGCTGGCGTGAGCGGTTGCAATTTAAATTCTGTATCGCAAGTTGAAAAGATGTTTATGTCTCCTCTTATATCTCAAGACTAGTTAAATAGAGCATTTTTATTTAACCCTATTGTTCTTTTTAAAAACCCTTATTGCTCTAAGGGGGTGGTTTTTAATCGTGATATCACGTAGCATCGCATACCGGGGCAACAGGCATCAGTCACTGTAACACAAACAAGTTCGCATACGTGTTCCCTACATTTAAATACCAAGAAAACAAAACTAAGAAAATGATTTAGAATATTGTGTCAGCGTTAATATATATGTGATATTTATAACGCTTGACTTTTAGTGGAATGATGTTTCTGTATGCAAATGTTTTTCTAGCTCTTTGCGCCACCACTGCAGCCCTGTGCAGCATAGTTTGTCTGGACATCTCTCGACGAAATCCGTCATCATCACACACGCTCACCAGCCTCCTGGTCCAGTATCTCTTTGTTGTCCTCATGATAATAGTAGGAAAGCTATCTTTCCCAAAATTGCAAAAAATGTCCAAAGACATTCAAAACACACAGAGAAATGTCTTCTTCAGCGTAATGAGGCGCAATGCTGAAACCCTTTACGGAAGGAAATACAACTTCAAGGCGTTCAGTTCTCCGAATGAGTACATCAAATCACACCCTCTGACCAATTACGCACACTTTGAACCCTACATTGATATGATAGATAACGGCCAGGAAAATGTCCTGTCGTCCCAAAAAGTGGTATTTTTCGCTATGACAAGTGGAACCACCGGCAGAAACAAGAGACTGCCTATTTTAGAGGATTATAAAGGGCGCTTCTTTTTCGATGCTGCTTGTTACTACTTTTACAAAGGAGTAGATTACTGGAATATGTTGGCTCTGAAGCGAGTCATCTATGTTCGTGGCAGCTCGCCACCCGCTGACCGGAAGCAGGGTTTGCCGAGGGGATCGATCAGTAACTATTTAGGGGCAAGCTATCCTTTTACAACTACCCCGTTGTCGGCTCAGTTGGGGCATATCAAAGAGAGGGAAACGATGTACATACATGCCGTCTTTGGCGCGAGAGAGCGAGAGGTGAACGTGGTTGATACCTTTATGGCTTCAATGGGCTACACCTTCTTCAAAGTTCTGGAAGAGGATTGGAAACAAATTTGTGATGACATTGAAAAGGGGCAGATAGATCCTTCCCTCTCTATTGATGACAGCATTCGATCTGACCTGAACCAGCGGTTATCACCGGATCCACAGAGAGCAATGGAACTGAGAGCAGAGTTCAGTAAAGGATTTGAAGGGATAGTAAGTCGCATATGGCCCCTTGTTGAGCGAATCGGTTGCATTCGCTCAGGAAGTCATATGAATTATGCCAAGCTTTTAGAAGAAAAATATGCGAAAGGTCTTCCAATTAGAAACTCTCTTTATTTGGCTTCTGAGGGCATGATAGGTTTTTCCATGTCTGCCGATGATTCGTATGTCATGCTTCCACAGTGGAATTTCTATGAGTTTATACCAGCAGAGAACTGTAAAGAGGAACAACCAGACACTTTGCTTATGCATCAGGTGAGATGTCATATAACCATATTCATTGTAAAAGATATAACTTGGAAAGCTACTATTTTTTCTGTAATGCGTTTGTTGAGATTTTGAAGAAGTCGCAATGCCTGTTTGAAGTGTGTTTCAGCAACAATAGTGACGTAAGTGAACATAATAACGTACATAATTAGAGCTTAGAAGAAAACATTTTTCATTTTGCAAAATATCAATTCAATGTATGTCCTTCTTGTGAAAATTGTCATTGCTGCAACAAATATTTCAATTACCAAGCAAAATCCTGAACCTATTACTATTATTATAATCACCATTATTTATTTTTATTGTTTTTGCTACAAGTATTTGTTATCTTTCACCAGGTTGTCAAAGGCCGTGACTACGAGCTGGTACTGACCAACATGCGGGGGATGTACAGGTACAGGCTGGGGGACATCGTCAGAGTGGTCGACTTCTTTTATCAGTGCCCGGTCATTGATATTCAGTATAGGTAAATAATACAGTGACCCTGTTCTTTGTTTTTAATTAAGTCTTACCTGGCATGCATTCTAAAAAACAAGCTAGTTGGAATAAGAACATCCCTCAAAAAGTTCTGAGAATTTTGATTAAACTATACAGTGACACACTACTATTCAGGCACCTGGTTCGATGTTATTTAAGAACCCTTATTTCATAAAATTACCTGAGGATATATGTATGATTGTTACTAGGCTAGGGCAGATGTTAAATATTAAGAATGAGAAGACTCCAGAGAGCGTATTCTACGACGCCATAATACGTGCAGAGGCGACGTGGGAAGGCATTAAACTGATTGATTACACGGCGACAGAAAGCGTTGTCTTAGAAAGAATGTTGGGTAAGATTTAGTATATACAGTTTCTCTACTATATAGATTTAAGTGATTGGTTATTTGTTCAAAAATTCCAGAGGAATAAATGAATTATGTATGTTAGATTATCAAACCAATGTCTAATGCTGACATCCCATAAAACTTAGAAGTAATTAAGGCAAATAACAAGATTTAACATGATTACTAACAATGCATATCTAAACATAGTTTAAAGTCTCGAGTACTAGTTTTTTTCTTATTTTATTAAATAATTTCATTTTATCGTTACCATAATTGGGGTCGGTGTATAATGCCAATATAATATGGTATAAATACCTCTTTGTGAGGGTATCCTGTTTTTTTACTTATGATATTGGGGCTTTCTCTAGGCCGTTCCCTGGGGACCAATCATTACGTGCTCTTCTTGGAGGTGGACTGTGAAATTCTGATGCAAATTCATAAAAATAAGGCAAGTAAAATATATACTAGACTTAACACCAAGGGATAATGATGCATAATAAATATTGTGTACATAAAAGTGTTCAACTTGAACTGTATCAAGATGACAAATAGACCATCATTCACACGTCTTCTGAGTAAATATTTCCATTCCAAATGGTTGATATATTTTCAGGTGGATGAAAGCCTGTGCGAAGTTTTTGGCGTCTACCAAACGATGCGGAAAAACGGAAGCGCTGCTGGAATGCATGTTGTCCAAGTAAAACAGGGAGCATTCCAAAAGTTGAAAACAAAACTATCGCATGGCACCCACAACCAACAGTTTAAAATGCCACGCGTTTTGAGGAGGGAAGAATTCCTACAACACCTCATGTCGGAAATGTGCGCTCACGAAACATTCTCAACAATAGAGCAAAGTTAATTTGAAGGTTCCTTTTTTCATTATATCAGTACAAACTCTGCAAAACAGTTCAATAACAATCCCTTATAAGAACCGTGCACGTTATTCTAATTTAACAAATCAAAGTCAAATGGCTTAGTGACATTTATTGATATGGCAACTGATGAAGATTTCGAATAAATGTATAATTTGACAATTAAAAAAAAAATGCAACAGATCGAAAGCATTTGCATTGGTACCTTTAGCAAGAGACCAGAGTTTTTATACTCAAATGAAAACGGGACGTTTTTTATTATTCAGACCCCATTTCCATAGATTTTAGATCGATCTATCCCTGTGTGGAGTCTCACTAGATTACTGTCAGCTTAGCTAGCTTAAGCGTCTGTCCCGCCTACTGAAAGCTGTAAGGGGGCAACTGCAATTTAGCTTGAACCCCCAGGGAGTTAGGTCGATCTAAATCTTAATCCCTGGATCGATCTAAATCTCTGGGAATACACCCTAAGTCTCTGTCCGTTAATCTGAACTGGATACAACACAAATGCCCGCAATCTCCAATTTCCATGTCACTTGTTGGACTTGTGGTGCATATATTTAGAGGCAATAGTGGGTCAAAGATCTCGAAAAAACACTGATGAATAGGCAACTGGTAGTGTCACTTTTTCTTAGATACTCCACCACACATTCACTCGAAATGATCAGGATGAAATGCATTGTGCCTGAATCATAATAAGATAAGTCACTTATCAAACTTCAATATAAAGTTACTGCAGCATTGACATAAGTAGAAATCATAAAGGATAGAAAAAAAAATAGAGAAATTCTTTGATAAGTTAAGAAATCTCTTTGATTAGTTAAGAAATCACTTTCATTCTGCCTTTTACACATTTAGAACAATCAGAATGAGTAAGAACTACATATAACTCTGATACTAGAACTTACATTACCACCTGACTGACTTTGCAGTCTCAACCTGAGACCTTTCTCTATGTAATGATATGGATTGATTAGTCACCAGATATACTGCCATACAACTAGGAATAGTTCTCATTCTAATTCTTATGGATGACTAAATACATTCACTTAATCAGAATGTATATTAACTTATTTACAATCTTTTTTGTAATACCACCACATATCTTTTCATTCATTCATTATCTCACCTGTAATCCCACTCACTAATTCCCCATCCAGTGACTCCATTGACAGTGAACTTACACAGGCGCTCATGGATCCGAGCATCTCGTCCATCTCCTATGAAGAAGTGGGCCTGGTCCACCACTTCACATCTTAAAGCATAGGTTTTCTTTGCTGTGATATGAAGACACAAAAATCTGGTTGTCAAGTACCACTGATAATTGTACTGAGCATAATTGCTTTTTGTGTCTGACTTGACTACTGTTAGTCCTGAAATTGACTGCTGACAGTCCTGGATGTGACTGCTGTTCAGGATATGACTGTGTTGACTGATGTTGCTGATTGTGTTGATCATGACTGAGATTGTGTCTAATGAACTAGCAGAATGTAATGGGTTTATTGCATTTAACGTGAATGTGATTACAGCCAGTGTGATACTGAAGGCTCAGGTGAGGCTTTGTATGAAATGATGTTAATGAGCATAAAGAAACTTTGGCCATCAAATAGTTTAAGCTTTTAGAGCATTTATGGTAAAACAAGCAAAAAAGCAACTTTTGAGCTTAAAACAGTAAATTAATCAGATATTTAATCACTCCGTACTAAATACAGTGAATACATTCTTAACATAGTCACTAACCTGCAGTGAATCTACAGTTAAATACATCTGGTGGATGTCCATCTTGCCCAAACTTAATGAATTCAAAATCAGTGGAAGACACCATATCTTTCCTTCCATCAGGATGGAACACATAACCAATAAGTAACCTAAAATATGGAAGTATCAATGAATGGAAATCCACTAAAATGGCAAAAATACACTTGATATATTTATTACGTTATCATAGCAGACCCAAGTTGTAAACTGTATATGGGGGAGAAATGAACATTTGGAAAGTCTAATGAGTACTCTACTCTCCCAGTTTTATTATTATTATTATTATTATTATTATTATTATTATTATTATTATTGACATATTCCTCACCTGCTCATAGTTTTGGGAAAACAAATCAGCCCAAAGCACACAGCTGTCCCGTCCTCTAGCTGAATATACTGTATGCAGTAGCGGTGGAGATCTTTCCAGTCTCTGATATTACCTGTGGTGAAGTCAAATTTACCAGGAAATCAAAATCTTGTTAGATACTTCTTATCCAGGCTTTTCTATTACTTATAAATGGAAATCCATTAATTAGAAGAATGGGAGCATAATATTTTGAAAACTCTTGCGTGATTCATTCTCACTGTGCAAGAGAAACAAAAGTTGAAACATTATCACCCTGCTTGTGTTTAATTTCCTGTCCCCTTGTTATCTCACCATATGAATGGTCTCTCACTCCCTGAACATCAAGTTGTTTCTCTCCCACCCCCTCTATGTGGACTGTGCCACTAATCCTGCCAAACTGTTCATAGTGGGTCTGGTGAGCTCTAATAAAAAAGTATTAGAAATATTGTGATATAAATCATTGTCAAAATTGTATACATTTTTTTCTCGACAGTTATCATATTTCAACTGAATGGTCTATGATTATAATTATAATCTTTTAAAGCATCTCTTTGGAGAAAGAAACTATTATTGTGTAATACTGAGTTTCAGTAATTAAAAAGACTCAGTGAATGCATGCAAACAATTATACCATACTAGTTATTATATTACTTAATCCAATATAATTTAAGTTACACTTTAAATCATTTCCACTTGCATGTTAAATTCAAACAAATAACAGCATTTTTTTAAAAATCGATACAACAGAAAACTTACACTTTTAATGCATCAAAGAATGTCCGTGTCCACCTCTCTCTGGCTATGGCCTGAGCCAGAGCATGGTTCTCCATATCTGTGTCAAAGTCAAAGTAGTCTGTGGTAGCAGTCCAGACCAGTAGGAACCTCACATGTTTTATTTCTCCTGTTCTCACTATTCTGAAAGTGATTGGGGATGCAAACTATTAATTGTGGATTTCAGGAATAATTCAACTGCAACATTTAAAACATAAATGATCAATGATTGTCAAGTAAAGTGGTTATCAGACCATCAGTAAGTTATAGTTTTTTTTTTTTACTTTTCAGACTATCCTTTATAGAATAACTATAATATCTAGACTATGATGATACCTCATATTCCCATCAAATGTCAAGTTCCATGTCTGCATTGGTTTCACTGCTTCAAATTTTAATCCTCCAGCGGCAAAAGTACCTTCCTCTGTACCCTGGAGGGAAGTGTCTGGAAGAGTGGTCAGTTCTAGAAGACCTAAATCTGGAAACTGGAACAAAAAAATTGAAACTCCAAAATCTTCAAGCTACACAGGAACATAAGGACAATTTTATTTCTTAATTAATATATTTTTGTTGCGCTGTACCTATATACAGAAAGTTAGCATGGCACTTAACCCAGCCCCAGAAATTCTTTGGTGCATTAACATGTTTCCAGACCAAGTTGATTCTGGTATAACATCATTTTATTGTAAATTTAACTTCAATTTGGAGGGGTACATGCAAGTGATACAGCCTAGCTTTTATAGCACCTTTGATTTAACAACCTCGGAGATAAAATAGAGGATCAGAGAAAGGAAAGATCCCCATAAAAATTCTGTACTTTGGTGCATAAGCCACACATACCCTGATATATAACAGTGTCTGTACAATGTTCTTGTGTCGTCTTGCTGTAGCACCAACAAAATAACAACCTTCCCCATTTCCTCCATTGAAATAGACAGCATCCACTGCCTGGAACAATTATAGCAGACTTTTTTCACAAGAAATTACAAATATTTTTCATTTGCTGGCTACTAAAATCTTGTCAAAACCAATTACTTTTCAGGTAAAGAATATAAAACTATATCTTACTCTGTTTTTAATGGCTAGCATCATTTGTTGCAAAAATACTTGTCAAACTTTTTAAGTACGTTAAATGAAATCAATTCAAACATTGGCAATTTGCCAATAAAAGTGATCTTTTAAGACAGTGAATAAAAATGAAATTAATATTCTATCTAATTACCTTTGGATGTGAAGGGGGCAAACTCTGTGCCCGATCCATCTCCTGCGCTGAGTTCCTAGACCTCACTCCATACCCTGCCCTCTCAGCATTGGCAGCATTCCTCCTCTGTCTCAACTTAAGCAGGAGCAGAAATGCATAGTACTTTAGGGTAAACCACTTCCCTGGCTTCACATAGACACCACACACTGGGTCTGGATCTGGAGTCAGGAGGAACTTGAGGACAAGTACCACCAAACTGGCAACTGCTATGTAAACATACATCTCTCTATTCTTTATGCAGTGTCAGTGATTTGTAATAGATTACCATGAAATAGTCATCACTTTTGTTTGTAGGAAGTAGACCCAGTGCACCAATGCATAAAGCCCTGAGATCTAATATTCGCAGATGAAAGCTGTTTCCACTGCCTCTCCTAAATAATCATGCAGGTATAGCCATCTCGCAGTTATCAGTTTCAATTGCACTTGTTTTAACTCCCAAGTGCAGACTCCAAGCAGCCTGAAACACCACTGATATAGTAACTAAAACAGTACAGACAGCAATCACATGTTCTCTGTTATCAGCTGGTTTTGTCACACCCCTTTGCATGGGGGTTTTCTTCCAGTGGACTTTGAGCTACATTATCATTGCTCTTCACAGGTAGTGGGGACCCCCTTCAACTAGGTCAGCTTTGTTTACCTGGCAAACATCCTGCGACCACATGGCCTACATGCAAATCTGTATCTTAAAGGGAAAATAACTTCGTATGAGATCTATATTTTACAATAAAAACGTGAATAACTGATAGAAATATAATATATTGTTTTACCACAAAAACGGCAGTTATAGCTATTATTCTGATATCTGAGCTTGCCTTTAGACCACGTGACCTCCATTGATGACTATACTCTGTTATAATCTCTTAAGAGATTTTAACAAAAAAACAAACTTTTTAGAAAAAAAACCAAGGACTAATTTTGAATGTAAAAATGGATTCATTAACCATTGGTTAGTGTGGGAAAATTGTTGTTTACTCCAGGAAAATTCATTTTTTGGCCGAAACGAAGTTATTATCCCTTTAATCATGGGTACTTCGTACTGAACCTCTAGTAAAATTAGTTTCATGTTTTTGGGATAAATTGCTCATGGAAACAGTTTCAAACTTATCCCCATACATCTTAATATTACATAACTGCTGATACCCGCCTTGAGGGATAATCAAAAACAACAACAACAGAATTAAATATAATGATATATTTACAAGATTAATACATATGCTTATATCTTAATCTGTAGTCAGACAAGAATTTCTGCAGTCGCTGCTGCAACAAATGCTTAACCAAATGACATTCTTAATGGAGATATTAAATTTTCATCACTATATACAAGGATAAATGATTAAACTATACACGTTTACACCAAATAAGTTTCCTTTTCCTACTTATAAAACCCAAGTTCATGAAAAAAATGAGAGTGAGATTATTCGAAATTAAGCTGTTCCAGAAAACATTTTCTAATGGGAGGGCAGGTGAAGCTTACACTTGGAAATCTAGGAAATATAGAAAAAAATTCTTCCTATCAACAACTAGCATTTTTTATTTATTTATTTTTTTGATGAAATATTCTAATATTGTTAAAATGTATATACTTTAGTGTGTTAAAAGTTCTATGGGAGAAGAGAAAGAGAATAAACTGATAATATATAGATGTCAGCTCCACCCTGTACCAGCTAAGTACTTATTATTACCGTAAATATTATTCACATGTTCTGGCCAAATACTAAATAAACGGCACTTAAGCCCCCTATACAATACACGGCGTCCTTTCTGCATCCTGAAGTACGGCCCTGTTTGAGAGGGTGAAAAAAAAAACTTTACGTGCCAACAACTGGGTGATCATTGAGCATTCACTCTGCATGATGTGATGCTTGTGCCTCCTTTCTACGACCACAGCAATGCCAGTTTCATGGTTGCACAAAGGACACAGAAAGGATGCCGTCCAGTGTAAAGGGGGTTTTATAAGCCGTTGAACAAATGCAAACTTATGCTTAACAGCCAATTTTGAATATTTAGATGTAGTGTTATTTTTTTTAAATTTACAAACTAATTGACAATATATTAAGTTTTAAACAATGGATCATCAAGCCAAAAAGTGCACTACTTTAAAGTATAAGAACCATAACATGCCTAATGTTACTTTTCTCTAAAAATATATGGGCATACACTAACACTTCTGTCAATAAACATTACTGGGAAATGCCAAGGCCAAAAAAATTGCAGAAAAGGGAAAAGGGAAAAGATTTGCTAACTCTTCATTGCTGAAACAAGATTATTGTGACATGGCCACTTCAGTCACTCCTGCATACAAAGTGACAGGAATGAACCCGATTGGTACCTTCACATTTTCACAGGAATGTTCCAATCAGTGTTTGGTTACATTATCTTTCCAGGTGACGATAATGTACCTAATATTTCAATTATTTGCACTGAATCCTTTTCATAAGCAGTTTCATAAGCATCAATTCTTCCATGTTTCTGTCAGACAGTCTTGTCCTTTGGTCACTATTCCCTGTGCATACAAGGGTCTGGATCTGGAGACAGGAGAAACTTGATACTGTTTCTGTACATACAAGTAGTGGTAGGGTCATTAACTGTCTCAGCATGTCCACAGGTCTGGTCACCTGCTACCTGGGTGAAGCTCTGGGGGACATACTGGTGGGGGAGCCTAGAAGAGAAATATGTGCATACTATGAAAAAAAAAACACGGAGAAATGGCAAATCCTATTATCTGCAATTTGGTGTTACAACTTGGAATAATCAGGGATGTATACATTAGCATTACTGATGAAAGTGTTCACAAACTATACTCACTTTTTTCTTTACCAAACTGCTCACATCCAGTTCCTTCCCTGACTGCAGTTGTGCCAGTAGACCCTGGAGTTAGAATATAAATTAATTTAAAACCAATCAAATAAATTCAGAACCAACATAACAAAAAAGTGCTTTTGCATAAATTGTTAATATAGATCAGGAATTTCTTTTTTCAATAAAAGCTCTACAGCATTTCAATTAAGTGCTAAAATTCATCAAAAAAAAAATTCACAATTTTTATTACCAGGCCGTGTTGACCACTATAAGAGTTATACCTTTGATATTGCACTAAGACTCCTAGGAGAGTTGACATTGGCCTGAGATAGCTGAAGTATTACTCTCTGTAGACTTTCCTCAGTATGTGAACCTGAAAAATGGAAATATTTGGAATGTGTTAAGAAAGTTGACATACTTGAAATGTGTAATACCATAATATAAGTTTATTAAATAGTTTGACATGTTACACACAATATCATAATTTTTATCCATCATTAAAAAAATTAATGTGCTGTGTACTGTGGATAATTGTATATAAAAAACCTACATGAACTTGGCACAGTATTTTCTTCAACTTTTCTAAGATAAGGATGAGCCAGCAGATCCTCAATTGAAGGACGATCTTTGGGGTCACGGATAAGACATTTCTGGAATGTAAGAGATGTAAAGCATACAATTTAAAACAAAAGAGTAATTTATGTGGGAGCTGTTGAAATAATTAATTTGTTAGGTAATGCTGGTAGGATTTTATTCTTGAACTGGTAAGACTGTTGTAAATTACATAATACGCAAGATAACATGGAAGAAAAGTAGGTTCAAATGTTGCTGTTATGCAATATTACATACGAATTTTGATGAGTAAAAAAATATGGCTTCACACCAACGGCAGATTTCCATCTGTCAATAAATAAAATGGAGGAAAAAATATACAAGAATATACACAAAGACAAAAACCTTTAAAACATCCATCAGAAGTGCATCTTCTACTTCAGGGAACTGGATCTCCACTTTGGGATTAACTATGGCCTGAAGTTTGGCAAACTGGTTGGTGACATGTTGGAATGGAGTGCGGCTGTATGTCATGTTGTACAGTATGCAGCCTAGTGACCACACATCACTTTTTACTCCGATCTGGAACCAACAGTCAGTTTTGTAAAATAATGAAGAAATTGCAGGCAATTCTTTAAACCCAATCTTAAAAAACATTTATTGTGCCAAAGTATATACTACAAAATTATAAACTACATGTAGTCCACAACATAAAATTGGATGGCTTAGTTATTTTTTCTAAGATTCTGTAATAATCCCTTTGACAACAGTTTGATAAAACTTTGTTGTGCACATGTACACTGATCTTCTGGTTAATGAATATATGAACGGCTACTCATGTTTCTATCCTCTTTCAAACTTTTCTAACTGTAATCCTTTCACATACCATAACTTTAAAAATCTGATATACCTGGTGGTTCACATAACAAATATCCACTTACTTTAATCCTCTGCTTAATTTTGCCATTTTCATCTACTTGTTTTCCACCACAGGTGTCTAAGATGGCCTCTGGACTCATAAAGTTCAGTGTCCCTATTTGTGACTCCCGAATAACACTGGTCTTATCCTGTTGGATGGCATTGGCAATACCAAAGTCAATAAGCTTCAAGTTGCCCTCTACCAGCAGAAAATTAGCTGGCTTTAGGTCAGAGTGAATGATGTCTGAAAAGATAATAAAAATGGAATTATATTTATTCAGCTAATAAGACTGTGGAAAATAGTATCAAAGAAATACAATAGCACCTCAAGACAGTCTATGAGAATGAATACAAAAGAAAATGAACACCGCTTCAACCTGAGTTGGCTCGATAGAGCAAGCAGTCTTGAAATGTCAATACCAACTATTATTTACTGAAATATAATACATATAATATAACTAATAACTAAGCTGATCTCTTTATATCACAAGACCTACCTTCTTGGTGCAGTACTTTGACTGCCTGCAGCATCTCCTCCCAGTAGAACTTCCTGAGTGCAGTGGTGATGCCCCCTTGTTTACTGCGGGTCCTCAGCAGGGTGGCCAGGTCTGTGTCTCCACACTCCATGACCACATACAGCAGGTTCTCCGCCTTGTTGTACTCACTACAAAGTAAGACAAGAAGTGATATTGGACTTCCACTATTGTAAAGGTATATAAACACAGAAAGAAAAATGCTATCTACCTAAATGTTTTATTTATTAAACATGACCTGACTAAAGAATTACACAAACACACACACACACACACACACACACACAAAAAAAAAAAAATAATAAATAAATAAATAAAAAAATAAAAAATAATAATAATAATAGCCACACTTTTTGACAAAAAAGTATTCTATCAATAAATGCTGTAAAGTTGCAAATAAATCATCACAAAACTGACCTAACCAATTATTATTTCATACCTGCCATCAAACCTCCATTTCTAAATTACACTTTAGTGCTTTTATCTCCCTGGTACCCCCTTTTGCAACTGAATCAACAATGAGAAAATCAACTAACTTACAAATCAAACATCTTGATAACTTTATCACTGTATTGCAGCCTTTTCAGTAATGTAATCTCATTCTTGTAGCCTTCCAGTGTCATGTCATCAGCACCCTCCAAGTTCACAGACTTCACTGCCAAGATGTCCTTGTTGTTGTTGATAACCTTATACACCTAAAGTAATAACAAACTGTTATAATAAGAAACAAATACTTTAATAAACATCCCTATTCAAGAATAGTATGTCTTTTTTTTTACCATTAACAATTTTTCACCACATATAAAAAATTCCCATCTGTGCATTTATTTACTGGATTACAATGTGCATTTGTTTTTGGAATATGTAAAAAGACATTATTATTTCAAATGCCTCAAGGACACTTCCTGCTTTTGTACCTTACTGGACTCCCTTTACCAATGATTTCCAATATTATATACAGTAAACTTTACCTTGCTTGATCCCCCTCTCCCAACCACTTTCAGTATGGAATAAACTTGGCCATTCACTGTCAAGATATCTGAGGGTTTCTGTAAGCATAAAAAGCATTAAAAAATACTGAGCAGTTTACAAGCAAAAAAGACCTAATAGATGATGAACAATTTGCACTGGCAGCACACGAGCTGACAAGACCTGTGGGTATTCAGCCTGATGAATATCTTGTGACAAGAGCAAAATGTAGCTGTTTTACACCTTATTTTTTCTTTGAGATCATGAACAATCTTATTAATAATCTTATATCTTGTTATCAAGAGAAACATAGCACATGAAACACTTACCACCACAGGGGTACAGGCAGCCAGGCCAGCACCAGGCTGGTGAGGGTAAGACGATGGGTTACTGTACAGTTGTTGCTGTTGTGGAAGGAACTGATGACTATAGGCAGATGGTGTGGACATAACATATCTAAAAGACGATCAAAATTTAAAATGACGGGTCTTCTCTTCAAAGTGAAATAGTGCATCATTCTTACAGAGAAGCTGATATCAATATTTCAAATGTATTTCAAAACATATAGCAGCACCAAAGAGCAACACATTTCAGATTATCATGTATTTTGATTTCAAGTTTCTATAAAACAGTGAGAGAAAAATATCTATCACTAGGTTTGCCATTAGAGCAACCTTAGGGTTACCTTACCAACTTTCAAGAAAATGAACAATTTTTCTAACAAGATAAAAGAGTAACAACCTTAAATTCTTTCAGCCTTTCATTCCTTCCTAAACTGAACCCAAAGTGCAAAACCTAGTGGCAACCTTGCTTTATAAAGTGTCAACTTTAGGCTCAATTTGGGTAGATTAGAACGTGCCCAAACTTACCCAACACCATGCTGAGAGGGTGTTTGCACCACAGGAAAGGATGCAGGAACTGTCTGTATTGGCAGTTGGTCCTGAATGCAAGATTGTGGTTGAGCTTTTCTAGCTGACCTGGGCTCTAGATAGCCATGTGGATTAGAGTTCTGGGGTAACCTATTAGCTTGGGAGTCATTTTTCTTGGGCCCAGTTTTGCTAGCACAAGATAATGTATTATTTTTCTGCATTTCCACAGAACTCCTAAGTGGTTTCTTAGCCACAGGGCTGTCTATTTCCATGGGCTCTGTGCTATTATGTTCCATGTGATTGACTTCCATGGGTTCTGTAGAGCACTGTTCAAACACGCCACTGTCAGCAGTGTCCTGCCCTTTACTCATAGAACCTGTGGGATAAAAACAGAGAAGTTCATCTTTAAAATAATGTAATTTTATTGCAATAGGGGAAAAATAACAGACCAACAAATTGTCAAAGCAGACTGTGAGCCAAGCAAACCTGCCACAAGACATGTCACAAGTTTATCAATGAAACACCAACATAGGACTAATTTGCATTAAATGGAGGAAAGCCATTAGGGAACATTTAGCATATCAATAGTGTAAGTGCTGGAGATACCCCCGACTTGAATTAAAACTGCCACATCTGCCAAACTGCTATGGTAAACAGTTCCTTCTCATCTATCTTACTTCCTAAAATCTTTTAACACTTCTTCCACAACAGAAGCAATTACCCACAATAAGGAAAATAATCAAATTAAGTAACCAACCATTCATGTGCTGTAAATTAAGAGGTTTGATTCCAGTAAGGCTGCTGTCAATATCTCCATTATCCTCTTCTTCTTCTTCGTCATCCTCGTCCAATCCCTTCCTTGCTTCCTTCAACTGTGGCAAAGATGTTCTCTTAACTCGCATTGGCAGCCCAAACTCTGGCCTGCAAATATTGGTCACAGTATTAGTAGCACATTACACATATACAAAAGATAACCTTCATGCAATGATGGGACATTTATCAGTAGTAACTTGCATTTGAACTGACCATGAATTAATCTTTCTGTTGCAGCTTCTTATACTTTTAGCCCTGCTAGAAAATGTACTTGATAAAACTGTCCTCTTAAATTTATCTGTTCGATAACACACATCAAAAATATAAATGAAAAACTAATGCTCCTCTTAAAAACATTAATCCTAGTGCCTAATGTAAGTTGCAGCAATGTGTCTCGGACAATAACAATGAACTTGTTGCAACATTATGATAGGTTAAACAACAACTTTCACAAAATTATACATTTACAAGAAATGGTAGTGTCTTTAGTGTATATTCTATCGTATTACCTTCTCCTAACTGAAGACCCAAAACTGGTTGGTCCAGCAGACTTGCAATCTGGAGTACTGTTATAAGCCCTGAGTGAAGGCTTGATAGCACTGAGTGTGGCAGATGTGACAGATGTGCTAGAGCGCAATGAAGGCTTGGTCACACTGTGGGGTGCTGCATTGGCTGTGCTATTGTGTTGGGGCCTGGTTGTAGTTTTAGAGGTCTCAAAAATCATTGGGATAGTGTCAGAGTCCTCAGAGCTGTTGCTGCTGCAGTTTCTAGTCCTGTGAACACAAGGAACATATCAATCAATCAATCAAACAGTCAGAAAATATGTCTGAAATATCAGCTCAAAATCCTAATCTTTTATGATGCTTTTTTATAGCTAAAACACCAGAAGATATTTAGGTCATTAGACTATGTGTTTATGGTATGCATAGACAGATCAAGTTATTACCTTATAGATCCAGGTTTTCTGAAGCTGACTGTGTTATCCACCATTACAAGAGGGTTCAGTGTTAGCATACAGTCTGCCATGGACAGTTCTCCTGGTGGATGAGGGGCATCTGGTGTGGAGCTAGAGGGCTGACCACCAAGTTTCCTGGAATATATAAAGCACCATTTAGGGTGTTGCACATGGCTTCCTCAAAATTTACACTTCCTAGTTTCCTATAGGCTTTTGTGATAATACAAAAGCCAAAACATCACGAGTCTTTCCGATTAGAAAATGTTGCTGCATTACAAAAATGTGAACTAGCTATATTTACTGTAGGAAAACAAATTCACTTCAATCAGGTGCTTAGAGCTGCAGCTTTACATACAAACACACTATCCACAATTACTTTTTTCACTTGAAACACAACCACCAGAAAAGACTGCCTAAACACTGAAAAGCACCTGTTATTTCCTGAAGGGGGTTTAGTGGTAATTCTTTCCCGTTCTTCTGGTGTCGCAGGGTCAGCTACAGTACCACTGGATACTTGACCCATGCTGGAGGGCCTCTGCTGCCTTGATGCAGAACCAGAAGCAACCACATCTCTTTGCTGCTGACTTTGAGACTCGGTTGAAGCACTGGTGACTGGGGTCTGTCCACCACCACTAGCATGCCTTGCAGGTAACTGGTGTCCTTTAGGCTTCTGAACATCTGAACTGCTCAGCCAAGACTTCCTGGCAGGGAGCAATTCTACAGGTTTCTGATTCTCCTTGTCCTGCCTCGACTTAGGATCTGAAAAGAATTCAGTAGATCTTGTTGGTTATCAATAAAAAATTATGGAGCATAATTATGGCAATGGTACTTGATAAATTATAGTAATAATCACATGCTAGTACACAAGTCCTAACATGCACATTACACAACTGTAACATCTACTTAAAAGTTTCATTGTATAACCATGTTGGTATTCTTATCTTATCACTTGTTGCATGAAATTTCATTATTCCACAATCATATACCTTTTAGATCCTTCAGATAAATTCTTTGTGTATAAAATCTAACATACTCTCATGAACAACAATGCAGCATTTTGACTGGACTATGTAATAAAGCACAGGAAAACAGCCTGTTCTTTTCCATTAGGCATAATAATGTTAAATAGATTATTAAATATATCAAGGGTAAAGCATTATATAGTATAAATGGTAGACAAGCAAGTAGGTGAATATTATTACCGTCTGCCTGGTTACATGCAATGTACATGCTACTTGACTAAAATGTCTTTTTGCAAATATACATTGATGTAGCCAGCCAGATTGTTAAGAAATGGTAATCTATTCCAAACTACAGGTAAAATATAAAAAGCTTGTTCCCTGACTAAATCTAAAACACAATGCCAAAGTACATCTTGACAGTGTGTATCCCCATCCTACTTCCCTTAAAAAAACAAAAAAAAAAAACAAAAAACAAAAAAAAAAATCATCCATTTAGTATGTGCCCTTGCCAAGCAGGTAAGCGTGCAAAGACAAAAATCTGCTCAGGTGAAAAATCTGAACAGTTACCTCTCAGTTTATCTGACACAAGAACATAACCTGACCATGAAAAAAATGTATACTGTATCAATTGTGTAAAAAGAATGGGCATTTTTAAAAGTGTTTTTTACTTGGGAGGGGGAAGGTGCAAATCATTATTTTCATTTAAAATGTAAATTTCTTCATCGTTTCCTTTTATCATAAAGATCCAATTAATGCCAGCTTGATACTAGTAAAGATTTGCTAACATTATTACACTTGGAGTGTCTAATTTTAAGTGTCTGGATATAAGAATTTACACACACGTTTTAAGTGACTTGGTAATTGGGCACTTTAAGTAATTCATTAAAACACACACCTAATGCTTCCTCTATGTCCTGCTCTGACAACAAGACACGTTTATCATAGGTGAAGTTCTTGAAAGCTATGTTCAGGAGCTCTGTGGGCTGGGCACCAACGTCTTTAGCCTTTTCGATGATCTTTTTGCACTTCTGGGGATTGCCTACATACAAGAAACAATGCAAGCATGTCAAGATCAGGACCTGACTCTTACAGTGAAATACAATATTCTTTGTGCTACGTCTGTCCAAAAATAGATGCTTTCCCCCCGATTACTGCTCCAATTCATAATTCAAATTGATCATTGAAATATCTAGGTTCAGAAGATAAGATTTAACAATATCAGTGACAATACAGTTTTAAAGTTTTAAAGAAGGGCAATATATACATACCTTGATTGAGATGAAACTGTGCAGCTGCTATGTGCACTATAGAGATGCCTTTTAAGTTGTACCTAGCATGGTTAAACATGGCCTCTGCTTCATCTGTGTCATATTCACTGAAATGTTATGCAACTATACACTAGTCATATTCCCATATCAACCAACTCTAACATCATTTTAATGATGATCAATGGGACATAACCTACTGATTCCTTTCTTTTTGCAAAGAACTACTGAATGTAACCAATGTCTTTAACTTAATCAGCACCATGAAACTGATCTTATTTAATTTGTGTGTCCAAGACAGGAATATTGGTTAAAAAAAGGCATGGGAATACATACGCCTTGAGATTTGCATAATCAATAAGCAGCTGAGCATATGATGTATTCTTTTTATTGCTGTCAAAAGCTATGGCCTGAAAAATCAAAGAAATGTAATCAATAATTTTCCCCTTTTTAAATTCTAGCAGAAGTATGGGTTAAGGAGGCAAGTTGAAGTATCAACTTAAACTAACATGTATATGAATACATTCTAATATACTGACAGAAAGTAACCGTTGCTACTGCTATTGTCCAGATATCCCTGGCAACATAAACTAGAACTGTCTTCAACAGCAATGGACATTTCAGCTTGACCATTAACCCAGCAGTTGAATGGTGTATATGTACCTTCATTGCCTTCTCATATACACTGCTCAAATAAGAGTGTCTCCTCTCTTCATCTGTAAACTGGACCTGTCCTTTGACAAATCTGGTGTACTGCAACCAGTCATCAGGTTTATTGCCAAGATCATCTATCTTCTTTATCCAGGTGCTGTGATCTGGTGCGTAAAAAAACAGCATTATTATTTATTACTGCTGTATGTCATAAAAATGTTTGACTGTACAAAAATTCACAAAAAAAGTTAGAGAGATATACCAACCTGTTACTTCTTGTGTGTTTTCTTTTTTTATTTCCTCCACCTTCTGCAAACGGCTCTTCAATGCCTGAAGGCTAGACATTTTGATACTGAAAATAAAGTATAAAATACAATGACCCAAGTTTTAAGTGTCAGCAGGGTTATATGGGTAGAAAAAAGCAGGCAAGAAGCAAAAACAGGTAATTGCGAACTCTTCAATAACTCAAAATAGAATAGAAATAATGATGGTACTTACTGTAATCCAAACAGTACACCTAGTATCTACCATGCTATCTTGGTTAAAATAATGTAAGGAAGAAAACCATTATGGCTGGAAGTTATAGATACTCTTTGCCTAATGTAGACATGAAAAATCCAACAGAGTGGCATTACACACACAAAATAGGCGACTGAGGCTCATTCCCTTGATAGTATTTTATTAATTTTTTTTTTTTCGCTATCACTATTTGATTTTTTAAAATCTGCTGCACAGGATTTATATCAGTTCTTTACAAACTTCTTCTTGTGTCATAAAGAGAGGCTGTCATTATGAAAGGATAAAGATTTCAATTTAAAAGTTTTCAATCGAACAAGGTGACAGCAGAACATTGACCACTTTTTTGAGGTTTTATGNTAAAATCATATGGCTGGGGTCGTAAATGACCCCACACGGTCACTTGAGGGTTAATGATGATCAATGGGACATAACCTACTGATTCCTTTCTTTTTGCAAAGAACTACTGAATGTAACCAATGTCTTTAACTTAATCAGCACCATGAAACTGATCTTATTTAATTTGTGTGTCCAAGACAGGAATATTGGTTTAAAAAAGGCATGGGAATACATACGCCTTGAGATTTGCATAATCAATAAGCAGCTGAGCATATGATGTATTCTTTTTATTGCTGTCAAAAGCTATGGCCTGAAAAATCAAAGAAATGTAATTAATCATTTTCCCCAACTTTTTAAATTCTAGCAGAAGTATGGGTTAAGGAGGCAAGTTGAAGTATCAACTTCAGCTAACATGTATATGAATACATTCTAATATACTGACAGAAAGTAACCGTTGCTACTGCTATTGTCCAGATATCCCTGGCAACATAAACTAGAACTGTCTTCAACAGCAATGGACATTTCAGCTTGACCATTAAGCCAGCAGTTGAATGGTGTATATGTACCTTCATTGCCTTCTCATATACACTGCACAAATAAGAGTGTCTCCTCTCTTCATCTGTAAACTGGACCTGTCCTTTGACAAATCTGGTGTACTGCAACCAGTCATCAGGTTTATTGCCAAGATCATCTATCTTCTTTATCCAGGTGCTGTGATCTGGTGCGTAAAAAAACAACATTATCATTTATTACTGCTGTATGTCATAAAAATGTTTGACCTTACAAAAATTCACCAAAAATTAGAGAGATATACCAACCTGTTACTTCTTGTGTGTTTTCTTTTTTTATTTCCTCCACCTTCTGCAAACGGCTCTTCAATGCCTGAAGGCTAGACATTTTGATACTGAAAATAAAGTATAAAATACAATGACCCAAGTTTTAAGTGTCAGCAGGGTTATATGGGTAGAAAAAAGCAGGCAAGAAGCAAAAACAGGTAATTGTGAACTCTTCAATAACTCAAAATAGAATAGAAATAATGATGGTACTTACTGTAACCCAAACAGTACACCTAGTATCTACCATGCTATCTTGGTTAAAATAATGTAAGGAAGAAAACCATTATGACTGGAAGTTATAGATACTCTTTGCCTAATGTAGACATGAAAAATCCAACAGAGTGGCATTACACACACAAAATAGGCGACTGAGGCTCATTCCCTTGATAGTATTTTATTAATTTTTTTTTTTTTTTTTTGCTATCACTATTTGATTTTTTAAAATCTGCTGCACAGGATTTATATCAGTTCTTTACAAACTTCTTCTTGTGTCATAAAGAGAGGCTGTCATTATGAAAGGATAAAGATTTCAATTTAAAAGTTTTCAATCGAACAAGGTGACAGCAGAACATTGACCACTTTTTTGAGGTTTTATGTATGAGTACGGTATAATGCTGAATATAAAAAAGCGTTTAACACTTGTTCTTAGGCAAGAAAACTTAAATTACACGAGCAGCAAGTCGGAACCTTGTTAAGACTTGAGTGCAACTTACTGCAAGTCGATGACAAAAAGTTTGTTTACCACAGGCACAATCTAGTTATAAGAGTATAGACACGCGTTAATTGAGAAATTTTGTCGACGGGCAAAACAGTCTTTGAAATATATTCCATACCATCATGCATATAACATTACCTCTAAAGAATCACCACGATTTTATCCTTGTAAAGTAAACACTACCAACTCCATGAGAAAAATCAAAATGTCGCTCGTTTGAATCTGATTGGCTAGGCGTGACCTACATACTGACCTTTACATAGCCCATGAATGGCTTACAAGAAAAACGTAGTTATAATTGTAAAAACTGCTCGAAAAGTTTAGCTGAATCATGAACATCATAATTTATATTTGCATTCATGTTGAAGTGGATAGCTAAAAATATATGACTTAAAATAATGATAAATGAATATAAATCATCAGCGATTAGAGACTACTGTAATGACCTTGACCCTGTTGTGCTCTAATTTGAAAATGAAAGTGGCAAAATTTTCTTTAAATTAAACCAATAAACCAACGTCATATATCATTCAAGCTAATTAGACATAACGTCGAAGCATTCAAGTTATTGTACAGTGAATTTTTAGCATTGTCATGGTTTTAAATTCGAAAATGCGGGCTATTACTTGCAATGTTTACATATGACACATACGGTGGTTTTCTTGGAAAACAAAATGGGGCACAGAAAATGCATTGATGTAATGTTCACAGGGTTACCCATCAAGGGTTTCAGTGACGTATTTAACGTGTCCGGAAATCGTTTGTGAAAGACTGACCAGAACGGAAGCAGTACGTACCCGGTAAGCGGCAAGGTATCGTTTAACTTAAAAAGTAATTGTACAAGGATGCAGTTTTGTGCAATGGCTTATCATGACTCGTGAATCATAACAACATTAAATCAAAAGTTCTTTTCGACTCGGAAGGGCTGTTACTGTGGTTGGTAACATTGACAATAAAATGTTTTGTGGGTGACGCTACTGTACATGGTGACATGCATTAATTAAAGATAAATTTGACTATTGTTCCGTATACATGTACAATGCATTATAAATACATTATTCTTCAATTATTGTTGATCCCTCAACTCTTATCACTCACACAACAAAATAGATTTTTGACATTGGGTAAAATATAGTTTGTACACATCTGAGTCAGGAAATTATGTAATTACTGAAATTTCAACTATGATTGTGCAAGAAAATCTTAGCATGCACTCCACTTCAAATTAAATACTGGTACTGGACAGTACACTCACAATCTTTAATGTGAAATTAATTTACTGTCATACAAACAGCTTATATATTATTTCTCTACAGGTACTACATATATATATATATATATATATATATATATATATATATATATATATATATATATATGTATATGCTTAGAAAAAATGTTCATTTTGTTATTTCAGACTATAATAATTTGAACAAGCTCAACCATTCCCATTCCTGGCTTATTTCACAGTAGACATGACAGCCTCAAGTGAAGAATATGAAAAAAACTCTACTGATATCAAAGATGACAGCAACCTGGATAGTGATAGTGTCGTGTGCAACTCCAGTGAGATAAACAGTTTAATTCACAGAAATGCTTTTTTCTTCAGGGCTGTTCAGCAGCATTTTCCCAGAGATATATCTGTGCTAACCCAACCAGTCCTTTCTTATCAGACAAGCACACCTGATTTCAAAATTGTTCCTTCAAGGGACAGAATCCTGGAAAGACAACATAGACAGAACAGTGAAGGGTACAGTAAGCATGATGTTACGGCAACAGGAGAATGTACGGATCATTCTGTACCTGATCCAGAAAGCATAGGAGAAGGGCTCCCATTCAGTTCGACTTTGGAAAATGCCCCAGTACCTATGAATTTGTCACATCATAGCTCTATCCCTGACCTTGTTGAATGCTCAACCCCGCCCATTTCACCAGGAGAGTCGAAACAGATCAGTGTTATAGAGGACATTAGCAACAGACACCTTGACAGTCTTGAGGCCATAGTACAGGATGAAGAAAGTGATCCTGGGGATGCAAGTACTATGTTAGGTAATAGTGATACCCCCAAGTCACGTTGCCTCAGGTCAACATCCAGTAAAACAAGTGAGAATAAGCACAGGCCACGCCTACAAAAGACTGTCAGTTGGAGTGATGAAGGACCTAAACAAAAAGAGGTCAATATAAGATACTTTTCAGTTGATCAGCTTCAGGGAAGAAGGGATGTTGTATTTGAAAGGGAAGCCTGGAAAGACATTTATGGAAAACAGCAAAAGAATGATGAAGAGTCAAACCAAAAAGTTTCTACAGCTGGCTCAACCAGTGATGCGGTTGCTAGGAGGGACTCCTTTAGGAAGCAGAAGGAATCTAGTGGTTATGGTACAGGTGAGGGGGACCAGGAGGAGGAAGAGGATGTGTTTATACCCCAAGAAGGCACTTCAAGTTCATCTTCTCAACCCTATACACACCCTTTGGAAGGAAATGCACCAAATATGAGTAAACTAGATACTAATGACTCAAGTTTTCAGTTGTCCTCCTTTCAAATATCTTCTCAAGAGGAGCACAGAAACTCTCAAAAAGAACTGTTAGAACATACCCCAGTTCCCCCACAAAAAGGCAATGGTTTTGATATGATGTTGTTAGTGGATCCACCTGAAATTAGTATTGATAAAGAGGACGACAAGCCACAGGATGATCAGCCCTCTAGTTTTATCAGGTTTCATCAAGATGATTTAGAAAAACGCCTCCGTACAGAAAACATCCAGGCAATGGTTAGTGACATGTTCACAAATATGGAACCAGAAACCCTTGTGGAGCGACTTCCCTCAATTGTAGCTTCATCAGATTCTGAACCATCACCACCAAGTAATCAAATTTTGCATTTTTAGTATTGGCTTACAAAACTTTCTTTAAATTTTCATTACTAGTATTTAAATAAGATAAAAAATCTATTAGATTACAGCTGCCATTTTTAAGATTGTGAAAACAAGGTTAAATAGAAATCATGTATCATTAATTGGAAGAAAAATGACAATGCAGATATCATTGCTGAAGACATTATACTAAATTATAGGTGTCTAAGAATATTTGTGATCAATGAAATTGAAATGAAATCTGAGATCATCAGACAGATATGAATGTTCAACATTTATGTTAAGACTGATTAAACATTTCAAGTAGAAATGAGCAAATCTGATATATTTTCAGATGCAAAGTGTCACAGAAAGCACAGCAGCAAGTCTCTTAGCACCCCCAGTACTAGTTCAGCCAAATCTAAAACTCCTGGCAGTGGAGGAGATTCCAGGGTGTTTAGTTTTGAGGATGACGTGGATGCTGGTGGGAACTTACACACAATTCCAGAAGAACCTGGAGCTCACAATTTAGATGCACATGGTATGAGAAATGAACAGAGACTGGAGATTGAGGTATTTCATTTTCCTTTATAGTTTAATTTTTGACACAAAAAGTAACTATAATCTTTATATAAACGTAAGTGTAATGGCCACCAATGTGCAGGTGAGCCCAGATGAAGTGAACTGTGTGAGATGTGCTACTGTCCATGTGCAAATGCTACTGCAAATTACACAGAGACACCTAAATACATAATTTTCAAGCAAAATGCAAATGAGACAAACCTGTTGAAGTGGTGAAACTAAGGAAATATTTCAGTAATTTTATTGTATTTGACAGTTGGGGAAGGTTAGAAAATTGAAAGGGTGCTGAAATGTAACTGTCTGTATTAAATTTTGAATCATGTATGTGAAATATTTCTGTATGCTGTAAGTGTAAGTTATAAATATTGTATTCTATCAACAGGTAGAGCTGAGCCCGCCCTGCACCAACAGCAGCCTAGAAAACATTCTTTTGAAGGCAGCCAGATGTTTCGACCCGCATTGTACTGATGTCAGTTGTTTACGGGTAAAGTTTCAATTCACATCATTTTGTCATCCTTTATCAGCGTATTGAATCAGTCATAACTGCCACTTATATTTATTTATATTTACATATTTTGAGATGCTAAAAACGGTTGGGGTTTATTTGAGAAAATAGGTTTAGAGAGATACTCTTTTGATAAAAATAATATTTTTCGGATATTCATGGCATGGGCTTAGAAATGTATATACTTCTCCTATGCATTGTAGTGCCAAGATTAGCCGTAGCTAATGTGTTATCATATCTGTAGGGTAAAAATCGCCTGAAACATGTTGAAGATCACCTGCATAGTGAAAAACAAATATGGCAGTGTGTAACATGTAGACATGTGTTGCAATGGGCAAGTGACCATGCTGGCTGCTGTGCCGAGGTCAGATGTCCTCTTCAGTGGTGTAGCTTTTTTTGCGATTTAAGGTGAGTGTAAAAATCCCAGTGTGCTACTTGATATTGTCCCTTTTTAATTTCATTACTTGATTTTGAATGTTTGTTTCTAATGAATTTAATTGCAAATCTACAGGAATGGATAGAAATTATATGAGAGATAATTCAGCAGTTAAAAAAAGAAGAAATAAAAAAGTCATGAAACATTACAACAAATAGCTGAAGAAATGACAAGCAAAGAAATGCAATCAAAATGAAAAGCAGATAGAAAAGACAGTCACACTTACATGTAGCCAAACCTAGCTCCCACTGTTACCTTAGCCATATTTCAATATTTGCAGTTATTACAAAACTGTTGGGTGGGATTTCAAAAGGATTAATTATTTGGCATATGCTTTCTGCAGTTATACTTTTTTAAATAAATTTTTTGTATAGAAATCAAGGGCAAATTGTAAAGAGATTGCTGAGACATCTAATTATTGTTTTTAAAATACACATGTGAGGTGATGAATAAGACTTCAGCTAGTTTGGAATTTTACTCAATCGGCATGACAAACTGTGCTACTAAAGCCTGTGTTAACTGTTTTAGTGATGAGGACGCTGATGAGCAAATGGTTAAACTAGTCTCAGAATATCAAAACCTGATGCTGGAACCTTTTACAGATGACATGAAAATCATAAAGGTAGGGCCCTAATGGAGATACCAGTTAATAAGAATATTATACTTGACTTTACCAGCACTATCCTTTTATTTGAAATTATTTTTTAAAGTCTGTTTTAACAAATGGTGGTGGAAGCATTGCAATGTATTTTGTCACTTGAAATGAATTTCGATTTAAGATAACTATAAAAAACCAAACATTTTCAAGTAAAATTATTACTTGTCTAAGAATACCCATAATTCTGAGTCTAATTTTAAGTAACACATCTAGTGCAATGCAGGTATACGCTTGAAATATATATTTAAGGGTATATCTGACTTGATATACACTTTAAATATACCCCTTAAATATACATTTGAAGACCATATATTTTCTCTTCACTTTTGTTAAGTGAATGTATTCCTCACATTTTCATTCCATATAAAATGAGAAGAGGATGATGAGACCATTACTTTTCAAGAGGGAAGTAGTGAGCTGTTAGCAAGAAGTTCCAATAAAGACTTTGTAAAAATAAAATAGTGAGGAGTTAAGTTGAGTGTGCTGTCCTTTAAGTTTTTTTAACATATCTTTTTAGCTACAACGTGGCATGGGTGACAGTCAGGCAAGACACTGGGATCCTATCACAAGAATGGGCAAGTTTGGGAGCGCTGTATTGGCTGTTCCAGAAATAAACTGCGATGGGAAGAATAATGACATTTGTTATTGGTTTATCAAAAAGGTAAATATTATGGGTTTGAAAATTGAAACTATAGATATGAATTTTAAAAGTATAATACATTTATGTTTTTTAATTAATTTCTAAGTCTGAAGTGTGCATGATACAGGTATATGAATTTGATCTTTTTTTTAATCTTTGAATAATGTTACATTCCATTCACTCAAAGGGAAGATTTTATAGAAGCTGATGACTCTGTTGTGGTTATTTTATTATTTAATACTAGTTAATTGTGTTTATCAAAATAAGTATAAACCAAGTGCAAAGATAATTTTTTTCTTTTAATCAAGTGATTGATTTAAATTATGAATAATGACCTAGACAATAATTGCATTTACACCAGTCCCATCACTGTATCAAAATTCATAGCATTTGCATTTTTTTTAGATGAAACACAATGCAGAAACTCTTGACTTGTTAAAGAGCCTTAGCCGGCAAGAAGCTAGTGCATATATTGTCCAGCACCTCTGGGTAGCCTTGGATAGTGATAGGAAGTTTATGCATGTTTGTTCCTGCTATGAAACTGGTAAGTGCAAATAAGATCTCAAGTCTGTTTTGTAACTCAAGACTCCATAGTTATTAAAATAGTGAGACCAGAAAAAAAAGACAATGAAACCAGAAATCACTTGTATCAATGACAAATAATTGGATAACACCTTAACTCATTTCATAATATTTGACATCAAGTGTTTGTTCTTAAAATATATCAGTCATATCAAGTTTAATCTGTATAATCAATTTTCCGTATTTTGACAAACCTGATGGATGCAGTTTATGATAGCTATAGCATAATGCCATATTTCATTCATGTAGGGCAAACACTAGGAGACCTGATAGGTGCAGTCCAACCTGCAGTGAGAGCTAAATACATCAAGGTGTACCTTAGACAGATTTTGGAAGCAGCACACTTTCTGCATCAAAGAAATATAGTTTACCTTTTGTGGACAGGTACTAGTACTATATTATAAATATGTGTATCACTTGGATACCTCGTCACCCTAAAGCTATAGTGACAGTAATCAAGTGCTCCACATCTAATGTTTTTATAAATTGTGCATTGCAATTCATCCCTGATTTTGTTAATTTGATATACTTAACGTTATTGAAATTGTATCTGTGTCAAAGATTTCGTTTTTTTTATGAAAGTAGCCAAAATGAGATTTTGAATACAGATTTAAATTTTTATATACACATCACATACAGTATGGGTCTGGAGTGATCTGTTAATTGTTTCATTAACAGTAATTTAAGTAGTATTTGGAAAATAATAATACATGTGAATGTAATTGGGTTTTGTTGACAATCTTGATTAAATACTTAATATTTTGCATATTACATTTCAGATTCAAACATTGTGCTAAATTACAGTAAGGAAATTGCCAAGCTGAGTAATTTCTCTGCAGCAGTCTCTGTAGAAACACAAGGTACAGAAGAAAGTATGGCAGACATAGCACTCAGACTGCCAACAGATATAGCTCCACCTGAGGTGAGTATTGGCTCACTTACATGTAACACATATGGCATAATTTGACCGTTCTTTCACACAGTCCCTGCCTTACTTACACATCCCTAGTGTACCATTTTGTCTATTGCTTAGTAATGTCTGTAAGTTGTTCTCACTTTCTTTCTAGTTACTTCAGGGAGAATGTCCAAATGCCAAGAGTGACAGTTGGGGTCTCGGCTGCCTTATATACCACCTGATTACAAGTCGGAGCGTCCTGCACAGCTTTAGACATGATAATCCTGAAATGATCAGAACTAAGGTGGATATTTAACCTTCAGTTGGATAAAGTCTTACATGACATACTGTAGTAAAATGCCATTGCAATTTTTTGTGACATTTGTATTCATTTATCTGTATGCCTGTCTGTAATTTATTTACTTATTTATTAAAAGTGATGGGATTATTTTTAAAACTTTTATTAATTATTATTAGACTCCATATGAGCCATATATTCAAGGGAAATGATTCTAAATATATTTAATGTCTTGGAACTTCAGGTGAGAACTCAACAAATTAGACTTCCAGATGTATCCTCTGTGGAAGATGCCGTCTTGGCCCATTTGATGTCAAAATGCCTACAGGTAAAGAAACTATCAGCTTTTCTTAATGTCCTCTCATTCAGTTCTTTGGTTTTATCTCATATCCAAGATGTGCACATATCTTAAGCTCTTTACATCTCAATGCCTTGTTCCATCAAATTGCAGAGAAAAGGGAAAGATGTAGACTTATATAGGTTCCATTCATGCCTGACACACTGAAACATTTTAAACAGAATATAATACCCTTTCATTTACTGTAATAGAAAACCGACACAAATGAAGAGGTTGGGTAGCACTCAAAATTTTACAACATGTACCTTATGTAATATGAAAACATTTAAATACATCATACAGACAATATGAGAGGTTAATTATTTTCTGGGGTAAAATGTATAAATATTCAAATTCATTTAAAGTAATCTACTAAAGCTTCATATTTTCCTAATTCTTTGCAGTTTTTGAGACAAGACAGACTTGTGGCAATAGACCTGAAAGCAAGACTGAAATAACCCTAGAAACAGATCTGCCCCTGGAGCTCATCTTGTCAGCCAACAGGCATGAGAAAAACTATAGCTAAAATTGGTTTTAAAGATTAATTTTCATTATAAAGAGCAATCATAATTTTATTGATATTGTATAATAGTGCCGGTGAATAAATTGTGTTCAGTATGATGTGTAATACACTGATAACATGTTACACAATTACTAGTGGCAGGATATATGATTTTTCAAACACAGTGACATATAATATACACCTTTCATAAAAAAATGCAGCTGGCTTCTGCAGATTGTAATTTTATAAAACCAAGATGTCAGTTAATTTGATGTGAATCATGCAGGTGAATGGCAACATGATAAAGTTTTATCAGAAGACCTTTATTGAGCCAAGCTACTTATGGAGAGTATTATCCAATAGGCTTATTTTCAGAATGTGTATTAAGTGTTCAAGAACAAATTGTTTTTTTTTTCTGACATTTTGTACAAAATGAAAATTGATATTTTGGGTGTTATCAGTTACAAAAAGGTTTGACATTTGACATAATTGCATAACAAATGGAATAACGATTTTCATTCTCTGAAAATGAATAAAAGTTGTCATCACCATTCTTATTCCTGATTTGTTTATGTAGAGAAATGAAGAACAACCCACAGTGACGTGAAGGAGGTAGGAAACTTTCATGGCAGTAGTTTGATCTGCTTAAACTGCAGATAATATGATATTTATTACTGTTGCCTGAAATAGCTTTTAAGGCTCCAAACGCTTCATCCAAATGCAGCCCCTGGGGTGGTAGTAGTATCTTGCTGTATGATGTGTCGTATCCAGGACAAATAGGAGGTGATCCTTGAATATACTGCTGGAAACTCGGGGGTGTCACAGTCGCCAACTGCCCACGAGGACACGCCCACCGTCACCCATTGATCTCCTTTCTTGCAGAAGACATGGCCGCCGCTGTCACCCTGTAAAATAAGTAATAATAAACAAGTGGAAAATTTATTTGAGGAAAAAGTGACCACCTTAAAGTAAATATATATTTATGATTTCATTTTCGTTATAATATTTTCACTCACCACAGCATTTCTTACCGATTCGATTTTTTATAACCGCACTTACAAAAGCACTTGAAACCGCGTGAATACATAAAATATAATATTTGATTATAGTCTCAATGAGGATCATTGCTGCACGTACGTTACAAGTTTCACTGCCTACAACCCCGACACAGATGTGAAATGGCAACACCCTGGCTCCTGGATGCGGGTACTTGGACCACATGGCAGAGCAGTTGGTGTTGGGTATGATGTCAAGGCGCAGTTCCCTCAGCAGGACGTTACTTTCTCTTGTACCTAAAACAACATACGCAATCAGCTTGATGTTGTCAGCGTATTACAATTGCTCATTAGCTCAAGGGGCAGTTCTTGACCTCAATGTCTGCGCTTCGCAATTCTTAATATATTTAGCGCATCAAACCGTTTCATAGGTCCTCGTTTTTATGAAATGCTGCTCTCTCTCTCTCTCTCTCTGATTTCTATGTGAGGAACGCGCGGACACACGTAACTACGTACCTTTTGTCTCTCCCCAACCTAGTATCAAGCACTCGTCTGACGAAGTAAATACGTTGTTCACTGTCGGCAGGCAAGCAGGCTGTATGTACCGGGTAAACTGCACCGGCTGGCTCAACTTCAGCAGTGCGATATCGTTTCGGAAACCAGGACCGTCACTTCCATAATGCTCATGCTGAAAATATTTTATAATTTACTTTAGACAGCCTAAATAAAGCTGAAAAACTTCTTTCACTTTTTTTTCAATCTTATGTTAAAAAGATTTAAGCAAAATTAAACATGTAATGCTGAATTCTCAAAATTAAAATGGTCAGAGCCACACTACTGCTGTCAAAACCACACACAATGTCCCAGCACAACTAATGCTAAAAAATTACTCTACCTACCTCTTTCAAACTGTCAAACTTTATTCATTTAATTATTATTTTGATAATTTTATCGTAGTATTTTTGTTTTTTAATTTTTAATTGTGGGGGAAATAAATATAAAATTTACCATGTTTCTACCTGCAATAAATAAATTATAATGAATAAAAATATATTGGTGTTGTAAAGATAATTGGCAAGATTATAAACCATAACTTATTATCCGAAGGTTTGGAATGTGACTTTTAAACAATAAAAATGTGACATCACAGCATGGACCGCACCTCTCTGTAATTCCACCCGTACATGTACCTTGATAATCCTGGACACACGCGCAATTACTTCCCGTCCAGAACTTGGATCTTGATTATGATCACCAAAGACGACTTGATAGTCATCAGCATCGTCGTGGATACTGCAACAGATAAATGGATGATGGGACCAATAGAAAAAAATGGGACTCCAGATATGATCAATTATTTATTTATTTATTTATTTATTTATTTATTTTTAAATTTCTTGGAAATGGTGTAGAATACAATCCAAACCTCCACGCCTTATTTTGTTAACCAAAAAATTGCTTTATATCTTTAAGGTCTGTGGTTGTCATCTGTGCTGTTACAAAAAGAAAAAGAAGTTTGTCGCTTACACCCGTAACGTAGTAGGGTGTGTGCAGATGCAAAAGGTGACTTGTAAACCATTTTTGTGTGTGATTTTCTAGCATCAATTCATGATTTTAATTTTTTTCTCCTAATCATTAGAAACTTACGAATCCAAACAGTGTGCCGCAGTAACAACCCAATTTGGAGTAATGATGCTTCCGCCACAGATGTAGGTAGAGGATATTGTTTGGAGGCTACCGACAGAGGACCAGTGGTTAGGTGACGCTTCATTTCCACCGACCACACGGTTTCTTCTCAGACCCGGGAGAGCTGCACATTCTGTGGAAACTTAACCGTTTTAGACCATTGTTTAAACCATGTTGTATACCGTAATTTTTTTTCATGGAAAGCATCTTAAATGCCTAATTGTCACCTTTCCTCAATTTCTCCCTGCACTGTATTTCCACAATCTAACTATTCACTCAAAACGATACTTATTTCTAAAGGCAAGCAAGCTCAAATGGCAGTCATACCCCATATAACTATAGCTACAGCAATTCATTTCAAAATGTTGTCTTCTAAAACATCTGTCTTATAAATTTAGCAATAGTAAAAAAAAACACGCATGCCTTCTTTAATGGGTGACCGATTTAAGCTAACATGCTTATTTTTGGGTGGTAAATTTATAGTCCGGGATCCCAGGGTTGAGCATGCCCGAAAGATCACCAATTTTCTTGTACCTGGCAATGACCTGCATGCTTACCTAAACATGAAAATGGGAGCCTGCCGTATTTCCAGTGGTGAGTGTGGTCAGGGTGGTCCAAAACAAAGGCCCTCAAATCCAGCTAGCTGGAGTTATTTAGGGGAACCCTTAGAAACCTATTGGGGGTCTTTCAGCATGGTCTCAGGTATATCAAATAGATACTGGCGGATAAACTGAGTGATGGGGTGTGGCTGGCAGACCCTGATTTATAGGTGGTGGAAATCCGGCTAGAATGCCCCAAAAGTTAAACCTAAAAAAACAACTGAAAAATGTTCCTTAGGGTCCCAGGAAAGTTGAATGACCATCGACAGACAATTTAAGTGATGGGTAGTGCCCGGCAGACACATCCAAAGAGCCACACCCCTTAAGTACAGCTAGCATGCTCCAACTGGAAAATGTTCCTTAGAGGAAGCTGAAATTACCAACGACAGACAATTAAAGTGGTGGGTAGTGCCCGGCAGACAAAACCAAAGAGCCGCACTCTTAATGAGCAGATAGTATGCCCCAAAAGTTAATCCTAAAAAATGACTGGAAAATGTTCCTTAGAGTCCAAGGAAGCTAGAATGACCATCGGCAGACAATTTAATTGCTGGGTAGTGCCCGGCAGACATGCCTTAAGAGCCACACCCTTATTGTAAAGGTAGCATGCCTAATGTAGGCCTACAGTTAGCATGCCCCAAAAATTAACCCTAAAAAATAACTGGAAAACGTTTCTTAGAGTCCCAGGAAGCTAGAATGACCGTCGTCAGACAATTTAAGTGGTGGGTAGTGCCCGGTCAATAATCTATCCTGGAACTCTACCTAACATTTTCCAGCCATTTTGAAAGAGTTACATTACGGGTACATCTAGCTGTACATTAGGGGCGTGGCTCTTTGAGCGTTTCTGCTGGGCACAACCCACCACTTAAATTGTCTGTCGATGGTCATTCCAGCTTCCTGGGACTCTAATGAAAATTTTCCAAGTTAAGTTTAAGGGTTAAGTTTAAGGGCATGCTAGCTGTACATAAAGGGTGTGGCTCTTTGGGCGTGATTTTTTTAGGAACTTTGCGGCTTCTTTTGTACAATACCGATGTTCAATTTTTAGCAATTAAGATTTGTATGCACCGCGCAATAGCATAAAAACAACATCAAGGGTTCCCCTAAAAAATTCCAGCTAGCTGGATTTGAGGGCCTTTGTTTTGGACCCACCCCTGACCACACCCACCACTGGAAATACGGCAGACTCCCATTTTCATATATAGGTAAGCATGTAGGCCAGGCACAAGAAAATTGGTGATCTTTTCGGGCATGCTTAACCCTCTGGGATCCTGCTCTATTACAGTACCTTTAAATTGCTGTCCTTTTGCAGTGTTCAGTCCAACAAGAACAACCCAAAGAACTTGTAGGCCTACTAGAAACCCTAACATCCTGTATGCTGTGGCTTGCAGCCGTTCACTCTAGTTGTGGCAAAAAAATCAGTTATCACGTGATCTGTAAGTTTATTCTTCATTTCATATTTTTGGGCAAAGGGAGTCAGTAGAGAGTTATGCAGGCAGGCTGCCTTGTTGAATGTTGTGTAGGCCCGGGATATGCATAGGCAAAGTGGAAGAGGTCAATGACCGCCATTTTTTTTTACGCTTGATATCGGCCTTCATATCATTTAGTAAGACAGTTGTAGGTAAATTTAAGTCAGATATATCAGCGTTTGCTTCGTTTTAGAGACAAGAGCCATCGTTTATGAGTGGTAAAATTCGACCCCAATCCGATTCACGGAACTAGGGCAAGAGGAAGCTGGAAACTTGGGGTGTTCGTGTCAGGCATATTAATGATCTGGCATATCAATGCGTAAGCGGTGATTAGTACAAAAAAAAAAAAAAAACCTCCGCACTTGCACAAAATAGTACGCGACGTGTGTTTCGCGCCATATTTTGCAAAATCCGTAGCTGTTATTAAAATCCATGAAACTCTGTAAATAACCCATTATCCTGCTTGAAACTTTCGAAGAATAAACTTTAAAACATGATAAATATGAAAATTCTCAGACACAAGCCTAAAATTTTCCGTACCGTTAGCTTACGGATTTATCCAACAACCAAGCTAATGAATCTTTTTGCTCATTTAAAACATGATGTAAACAAACAATGTAAAATGAACATTTCAATTCCGACGAAAATTTTGTATTATTGTATGTGAGTCTTTTTTGCATTCACTAAGTTTTACGTAAGCGCCGAAATGTATAGAAATGATTTTGGAGTAACCTCCCTTCGCTTAATTCAGATGCACTTGTTGACGTTCACTACTATGTGAAGTGTTATATTTTGTTGCAAAGTAACAGTTGTACTTTGTTTACATAAAATGCGTGGGGTCATGTCGATACTCCCCCGCACCAATATATTACCCTGAGTGTCAGAGCAACGTAAAAGCTACATGTAGCTTGTTAAATATACCTTGTGATGGAGTCGCTTTTTAGACTATTTACTGGTATTGCTGATATGGGTTATATATGAAATCAAGATCGAGCTGGCAATAGCAGAATCTACCTACGGTAGCACCAATACTCCCCCTTAGTAAATTTTTGTATTATGCGCATCGATACGACCCCACATCGGTACATCCCCAGTAAAATTGCCGATGTAGGCGCACCGTTACTTCCCCATACCGATACTCGCCCACATCATTGCTTCCCCGCATCGATACTGCCCCGCATCTTTACTCCCCCGCATCTATATCCGCTATGCAATGTTTTCTTATTGCCGGTTCCCAAAATCGCCCAACGCGTGTACATAACAACCAAAGGTCCGAATCCAAGGACAGCGTTTATTGTAAAATCTCACATTTACATTAAGACAAAGGCGATAATTTATAGCTTAATGAAACACTGCTTTTTCATTTCTCAATAATTCAACGAATTGTGCAGTGCCTGAGGAAAAGAATATGGTGTGTTATTTATCTTCTTATAAAACAAACTTTGAGTAAAATTGTTTGATAAACTAGAGGATCAGAGAAGCGATACCGCCTCCAGATATTGTACCAACAGCTGGAGTAAGCGCATTCGTATGGAACCCCCCCCCCCCCAAAAAAAAAAAAAAAAAAAAAGGGACACCACCACCAGTCTTGTGCTTGACAAGCTCTACAAAATGCAATCAACAAGAGTTCTCAAAATATGCAAAAAAAAAAAAAGCAAAATAACATAACTTAAAATGGTACAATCAAGCAGATTTTCGAATTGACCTGTATTTTCCTAAAACTGATCACTCCTGTGATTCTCTAGACAATAGGCCTATTGGTTTTCCTTGAAATATGTTGTCAGTGTTGCATATATGCTGACGAAAGAGAAAACCTAGGGGCAACACTGGGCATATCTCTGCTAGTTTTGAAGATATGAGGGGCAAGAAAATATGCAAAGCTCAGTTCATGGTGAAAAAGTAGGTCAAAGGTCAATTTCAAGGTCACAGATAGCCATTGTATGACTTCCTATTCAAATTCCACATCAACTTTGGGTGTATCTCTGCCGGTTTTTGAGATATAAGGGATAGAAAATTTGCAAAGATCAGTTCATGGTGAAAATTAGGTCAAAGATTAATTTCAGGGTCACAGTTAGATTGCCAGTATATTACTTCTTATTCGTGTTCAAAAATAACTATGGGCGTATCTTTGCCAGTTTTGGAGATATAAAGATCAGAAAATTTGCAAAGTGCAGTTTATCATGAAAAGTAGGTCAAAGGTCAATTTCAAGGTCACAGTTAGATTGCCAGTATATGATTTCCTATTTAACTTCAATAGTAACTATGGACCTATCTCTGCCAGTTTTGGAGATAAAAGGGAAGGAAAATTTGCAAAGTTCAGTTCATGTTGAAAATTAGGTCAAAGGTCAATTTCAGGGTCAAAGTTAGATTGCCAGTATATGACTTCCTATTCAAGTTTAATAGTAACTATGTGCGTATCTCTGCCAGTTTTGGAGATATAAGGGACTAAATGTTACAATTTTGGAGTCAAAATAATGTGCCATAAATTGCCTACTGAAGAAATTAATTGAAATAAAGAAGAGGTCATTTTAGTTGAAAATTTTGAAATGGGAGGTGCTCAGAAGTTCCAGAAAGGAAACCTTGCAAAGTGCGGTTCATGGTGAAAAGTAGGTCAAAGGCCGATTATAAAGTCACAGTTAGATTGCCAATATATATGAGTTCCTATTCAAATTAAATAGTAATAATGGGCGTATCTTTGCCAGTTTTGAAAGTATAAGCACTGAAAAGGTTGCAAAGTTGAGTTCATGGTGAAAAGTAGGTCAAAGTTCAATTTTAAGGTCACTGTTAGATTGCCAGTATATGACCTTATATTCAAGTTCAATAGTAACTTTGGGCCTATCTCTGCCAGTTTTGGAGATAAAAGGGAACGAAAATTTGCAAAGTTCAGTTCATGATGAAAAGTAGGTCAAAGGTCAATTTAAAGGTCACAGTTAGATTGCCAGTACATGACTTCCTATTCAACTTCAATAGTAACTATGGACCTATCTCTGCCAGTTTTGGAGATACCTGTATAAGGGACTAAATGTTACAATTTTGGAGTTAAAATAATGTGCCATAAATTTCCTACAGAAGAAATTAATTGAAATAAAGAAGAGGTCATTTTAGTTGAAAATTTTGAAATGGGAGGTGCTCAGAAGTTCCAGATGCTTAAATTTCATGAAATAATGTAATTTTTGACCAGAAGTTGTCTGCCTCGCCAAGCCTTATGTTATATTTTCCAGAGGTTCAAAATTTATTACATATTACCATATTGCACATTTTGCTTTCACCACCACAATGCACCTTTTGATACAGCATAACTCGTAAACCGTATGGAAAACAAAAAAAAACGGAAACCACCTCCAGTGTTGGGCTTGACATGCTCTATCAAATGCAAAAAAAGAGGTCTCTAGCATTAACGGTTCCGAAATTAGAGACAGTTTTCTGTTTCGGCATCTAATGGCCGCTGCTCCCGTGAAAAAGCACCGATTGACCCCAAACTCACGGATATGAAAGATGACCTGCGAGGCCGGCAGAGCCGGCGGAACAGGCGAGTCGGGACTAAAACCATGGACTAAAACGCTGGTGGTACAATAAAAAGGGTGTGTAACGAAGTAAAGTATAGGGCCTACAGACATTATTCAAAAATCACAATGCCGATCTGCAAACGAAGTCTGAAGGGAAAAATGAATTATGATCTAAGTTACAAAGCAGTCCAATTTTAGTTTCTTTATTTTTCTACAATATTTCGAATAAAATTTGTCCCATTTGGGTTCAAAGAAGGTGGCGCACTTTTGAAAAAAAAAACCGTTTTACAGAAAAGTTTTAAATCTAGGTTTTGGTGTCACATTCCTTTGAGTAAAATAGTTAGAATGAATATATTGCACTGTAGCTAAGCGAATGTGAAGAATTTGGGTCCTACACCTAGAAAGGTAAAGAGGGCGTAGGTAGTACCTGGAAGGATATTGAAAAGTACATGAATAACCAAAAAGAATTAATTGGTAGCTTTTGGGGCCAGCATTGCTGCTCGAACACCCAACCGGTCAATGAACAAGTACTAATGAGCCGACACCAACTTTATCGAAGGTAGAGAAAGCGATGGAAGATATGAAGAATGGTAAAGCCCCTGGATATGACGACCTGCCAGCGAAACTTCTGAAGAAAGAAGGAAAAAACCTCAACAAATACTTCCACAGTATATGCACTGCAATCTGGAAGAAAGAAGAATGGCCATCTGAATGGACAGCATCAGTCTTTGTAACACTCCCGAAAAAGGGAGACATTTTTAATGTGATAACAACCGAACCATTTCTTTGATCAGCCACAGCAGCAAGATCATGCTAAAATCATAGCAAACAGAATGCAAAATAAGCTGAAAGATTAAATAACTGAAGAACAAGCTGGGTTCAGATCGGGAAAAGGAACAAGAGATCAGATACTCAACTTAAAATTACTTCTTGAAAAAAGCTGTGAATCCGGGACAGATGTTTAACTCTCTTTCATTGACTATCGAAACGCTTTTGATCCGGTGGTACAAGAGGTCCATGGAGTGAAATGACAGAAATGGGATTCCCAAACCACATGATAGGACTCATCAATAATAATAATAATAATTTATTAAGATTGCAACCCAGTGGGTTGAAGTTGTACATAGAATATTAAAAAAATTTATAATGATAATAAAATGAATATTTGCATGAATAAAACTGAGTTAAAAGACTGCTAACTGAACTTTAAAATTATTGTACTTAGGATAAAAGACAGCATAATACTATTGGAAATTTAAAAGTGCATATGGAATAAAAGAGCATCGGAATCTGTCGGTCTTAAATTTTGGCACTTTGTATCTATTGTTAGATCTTAAAAGACGATTGGAATGCTCAATTAAGATGTGATTCAATTTGTCAGAGGATTCAGTCATTTTGTAAAAGAAAGTTTTGCACAGATCTTCCCTTCGTTTTTCTAAAGTGCACATATTTGCCAGGTTCAGGGCTTCATCATAGTGTAGGTCAGGGAAAATAATTTTTAAAGCACGACTTTGGACAGTCTCTAAAAGTTTGCATTGCTCTATAGTTAGTCCTGGATGCCATACAGGGCAGGCATATTCTAGAATTGAGCGGACAATACTTTGGTAAACTTGGATTAAGTCAGCAGGGCTGAGCTTAGCTCGCTTCAGTTGACGGAGGAAATAGAGTCTTGCACATGCCTTTTTATATATATATGATCCACATGAGTACCCCATTTTAGGTCATTGCTAATATGGATGCCCAGAAGTTTGAACTGTGTAACCTCACAGATTGGCGTGTCATTTATAACTATTGGTGGGAGATCTGGTTTAGAACGTGTAAAATTTAGGGTCATGGTCTTGGTTTTTTTGGCATTCAGTTTCATATTGTTATTTTGTGTCCACAGCACTATTTCATTACTTGCACTTTGTAAGTGGCATGGACCATCAATATTACAAATGTCATACACTGTAGTATCGTCAACATATTTGTAGTCTGGACATCTGGATTTTAAGTCATCAATCATGATGGCAAAAAGCAGTGGCTCAAGAACCTGTATGTCACTCATAAAGCAGCAGTAAAGGACAACTCATGGGATGACAAATTGGTTTGAAATCTGACAGGGTGTGCGTCAGGGATGTATTTTGTCACCTCACTTATTCAACATCTATGAGAGAAGCACTGGAAAACCATCTAGGAGGAATCAAAATTGGTGGAAGAACAATCAACAACTTGAGGTATGCTGACCACGTAGTTCTAATAGCAGCAAGCATGCAAGAACTCCAATACCTAACTGATAAAGTCAAAACTGCAAGCGATGCGGCAGGGCTTTTCCTCAATGTCAATAAAACAAAAGTGATAAAAGGGACACAAGAAGAAAATGATGAGAACCTTGTGGAGGACAACCAAGAAGTGGAGAATGTAAAAGTGTTCAATTACTTAGGCGCGTTTTTTACCAACACCGTAGAAAAGAAAAAAACGACTGTTGCAAGCAATGGTGTATTTCCCCTAGCTACCTATGGAGCAGAATGCTGGGTCATCAAGAAAACTGCACAGAAACGAATCACCTCATTCGAACTATTATGCTACCGCAGATTACTACGGGTGAACTGGGTGGACAGACAGGTAGGAACTTGGAAACTTTTGGGATTGATAGAGCTACACATGTAGTTGAATTTTTTTCCAAATATAACCTAACATTTTGAAAGCTGGTTTATTTAATGATTCTATATAACAGATATAATGATATATATAACAGCTGATGACGAGAATCCACATCTAAACCATTTTTATCGTAAGTAGCCGCTCGCAGGGACGCACTATTGTTCCTGAGTGTTAAGGGCAATGATATCCAGATCGTTTTATTGTCCTGAATCAACTGACACATTACCTTCATGTTTGAGCTGGACAACGCTATGAAACAAAATTAAATGATAAATGTAAAATAAAACATGATATTTCCTAAACTGAATCTGAGCATTTTACAGTCACACTGTACATGTATGTTGGCTGTGTTTTCTTCCTTGGTGACTGTATAACCACCCTTCTTATACACACACTGGACAAAAGAAGTGTCACCCCCTACCTCAGAGTAATAAAAGTAGGCAGATCTTGGGTACTTATAATGCCTGGTCTACTTATAATGTGACTAATGAGTATAAAACCGCTATACCATGGAATTGTATTGTTGGTCTTGTACATGTACAGCAAATGTTATTCCTGTCTTCCTCCAATATGGCAAGATACAGGCAATTATCTAACGGTTATAGGTGCAAGTTATTAACCTGAAGAGGCGGAATATAAGCAATGTCAGAATATCGATACAATTGAATTGTTCAGTCAGAACCGTGCAGAGGGTCTGGTCTCGGTATAGAAACACTGGATCAAGAGACAAATTGCCTCTGATGGGTCGTCCAAAAAAAAATAAAACTGGCCGTGAAGACCGACGACTGATTTTGATGTCCAGGTTGTCAAAGTTCGACACTGCTTGTCAGTTGACAACACAGTGGAACAATTTCACACATAAGAATGTGTCTGTGAAAATTGCTAGGCGTCGGTTACATGCTCTGAGAGTGTACAGCAGGGTAGCAAGACTGAAACCTCTTATATCGTTACAAAACAGGCAACGTACAGTAAACTAGGGTCAACAGGATCAGGAACTGGACAGTGCATGACAATTGGTCCTATATATATTTTTCTGATGATTGTCGCTTTGGTCTGACCTCTGATGACAGACGGGCACGATGCTGGCGAACTGCTGGTAAAGCATTTGTACCACATGCACTGAATTTTCGAACCCGGAGCAGCATATTCATCATGGTGTGGGGCTGCGTCAGCATCCATGGCGTGAGCGAATTGATAGTGGTTGATGGAAACATAAATCACTAGAAATATATCGATGTTTTGGAGTCAGACTTGCTACCATCTATTACTAACATGTTTGGCGACAGGAATTATCCGTTTGTTCACCAGGATGGCAATGCTCCTTGTCACAGGCCCAGAGCAGTTGATGATTGGTTTGACCAACATGACATTCGCAGGGTGATAGAAAATGTGTGGAATGATATGTCAAAACTTTTCACAAATGCCCGTCTAACCAGCAGAGAAACTCTGTTATATTCATTGTTTCATGCTTGGGCCAGCATAAGCCCTGAACGCATCAGACAATTATATGAAACCTTGCTTCGTAGACTGGCACCTATTATTAGGTCACCTGGCTATGCCAATAAATATTTATTTTGGACTTGAAACTGCATATTTTGGTAGAATGTATATTTTGTTCTTTTGTGATTTTTTGTGAAATTTGATGTTAATAAAATGATACCAGGAGCATATCATTCCACAGTCATTTATCTCCCCCATAATATTGGTTCAGTAGGGGTGACACTTCTATTGTCCAGTGTTTGTACTTTGGAAAGCTGATTGACCATCTTGGCTGCTCAATTTCTGTTACTGCTTACCTTTTTTCGTTATTTTCATCGTAATGAAAAGCAGCTAAGTAATACCTGGAGAAAAATTTTGTTGCATTTGAACAATACTCAACAGAGGTATAAGTATAAATATAAAACCCACAATGAAAGAGTCCATTATGAAATATCTCTTTATCTCCTCTAAGCCAACTAAAGTGCGTATGTTATGGTGCAAAGTGAATAATCAGGCTATGGAAGGCTTCCAGGGATGAAGTTTGATACCTTGGGGACAAACGTTTGATGTCTACAATATCCACTATATCAAAATAAATTGAACAACTAGACACAAGCACCCAGCTGTTGTGAATGAACGTGAAGTAAAAATCAATGTGTTGTCAAAAATCATATGCATTCCATCACAATTTTCTTATCTTTGGAAGTATTCTCTAATTAACAGAAATGAAATGAGTTTATTAGGTGTTTTTGGGAATAATATACCCCGGTACTAAACTGAATAAGCATTACTTACCCTGGATGCTTCAAGCTTTTGAACGACCTTCAAACGGCGCATTACCCTATGCTCAGACTGTTCACTTGCTCCTGGTGTGTGGTCAATTCATTGAGACATGACCAGTAGAGACAGTGTCCTCCGGCACGGTTGCTATCGCCAGTTGTTGTCAGCCCACTACTTGAGAGATTACAACAAAAACCCAAACTTTTTGGGGAAAAAAAATGATCAAACTTTGAATGTCGAACTGACTTCATTATACATTAATTTTGCTATTCGCCCCAAGATCATTAATTTTTCAACGAAAATTAACAGTTATTACACCTTTAATTGTGGTTAGGTAACTTTAATGTTTCTCATATTAAACTTAAAATAAATCTAAAAAACATAAATTACATTTACAAAAATGAAAATGGTTTATAACAATATTAAAAACCATCTTACTGACTATTAAGCCCACATTATCCACTAATCATTTAATAGCACCTTGTGGAAAAAATCTACACGGTAATTAAAATTTTTGGTGAAATACCCTCAATGCAATTCCTTTTTAACATCAATTTGTGACCATGCATTTGTAAATCACATTTCTTTATAATTAGAAAACATTCCTTGCACGGTGCACCATTTGAAGAATTGTATTTAGCTACATATACCCCGATACACATTTATGGCATGAGGAAGGCAACTTTAAAGGGACACTCCATCAGATTGTCCTGCCAAAATTGATTTTCCAAGCAAATGCTCAACTCTCTCGTACTCGTGAATCATTTACCTATCCCTCTCTTTTCTTGCATTTGTTCTTAAATTAAATTTATAAATGTTGATTTTAACATAAAATAAAATAAAATGGCCAGTAATTATAACATCAGGTACACACACACACACACACACACACAAAAAAAAAAAAAAAAAAAATTAAGTGTTAACCATTGAGATATGTAAGGTTTTATAAGAATCTGGGAATGGCAAAATAAACATTTTGGTAATTTCCAAACCCATGAAGTGTGCTTTCATTTTTGTATTAAATAAACTACCCTGTCATTATACCTTTCCCTTAGTTTGAATGGGGCCATTTAGAATAGAAGATCCGGGTATCAACTGGTCCAAGATGCTTCCCCACGCGTCGTCCCTGCAGGGGCACAGTAATTAACTCTTGGCTCCATTCGACCAGACGCGTGGGGAGGCGTGTGAGAGGCGGAGAGACCATTGCAGGATTAGCGGTCTTCCTTTCATGTAGGGTCCACCATAATTGAGCCTTGGACCAGTTGATATTCGGATCTTCTATTCTCAATGGCACCAGGAACATTATAACAATATCAAGTACACTTTGAAACCCATACAGTCTGCCTGCCTTCAAAAGTAAATTTGCCAAATATTTTTACCTGTATCCTCTATATCAATGTAAACATATTATGTTGAATCAGGGGAGCATAAATTATTTGCACAGGATAACAAATCCGCATGAGAAATATTTGGTAGAAGTATGGAATTCATTTCAGTGATTTTATCTATAATATACCTGATTATCTGTGTAATTTCACTCCCGTTTGGATCAACATAATGCGTCGAAACCACCATAGTTAATCTGCCGCACATCTAACGCATTGCGTTTGTAACAAGATAGCTGTTTTATCCGTTACCCTAAATCAACATTATGTCAGAAAGAATTTGCTATAACTCGATGTATTAAACAACAACAAAAACATGTTTATGGTATGCTTGAAGTTGCCCTTTCCATGTAGCATGAAAAAACACGGTATAAAGTTCTTAGACGTCTATGATGTAAACAACCAACATGCCGTGTCATCTGTCCTCAAAACACCAGCTGCGGACACTGGGTTACAAGTCATCATAATATCATAATACGATTGCTGTAGTTTTGAGCTACGGGTCCATTAATAGCAAACAGTGTTGTTCAGGAACGCATCATCCAAATATAGCCCCAGGGGTGGTAGTAGTATCTTGCTGTATGATGTGTCGTATCCAGGGCAAATAGGAGGTGATCCGTGAATATACTGCTGGAAACCCAGGGGTGACGCAGTCGCGCATGGCCCACGAGGACACGCCCACTGTCATCCATTGATTACCTTTCTTGCACATGAGTGGGCCGCCGCTGTCACCCTGTAAATAAGTAATAATAAACAAGCGCAAAAATTACTTGAGGAAAAAGTGACCACCACCTTAAACCAAATATACATTTATGGTTTCGTTTTTGATAACATCTTTTCACTCACTACAGCATTTCTTACCGATTAGATATTTTATAACCGCACTTACGAAAAACACTTGAAACCGCGTAAATACATAAAATATAAGATATAATATTTTGTCATATGATTATGGCTCAGTGAAGATTAATGATGTACGTACGTTACAAGTTCCATTGCCTCCGACACCGACACAGATGTGAAATGGCCACACCCTGGGTCCTGAATGCGGGTACTTGGACCACATGGCAGAGCAGTTGGTGTTGGGTGTGATGTCAAGGCGCAGTTCTCTCAGGACGTTACTTTCTCCTGTGCCTGAAACAAAATACGCAATCAGGTTGGTGTTATGTTGACTTATGTTGGGTGTTTCTTTGTCATGTTCTCGTTTTGAAACAACTGATCTCTAGCGCCGTTCCAAATATTGCGTATTTCAATTGCTAATTAGCTCAAGGGGCAGTTGGGCTTGATGTCTGTGCTTCTTAATAGCGCATCAAACCGTTTCATGGGTCATACCTTTTTTTAAATCCCCCTCTCTCTCAGATTTCTATGTGACGAACGCGCGTACACACATACACATACACACACTGGACAATAGAAGTGTCACCCCCTAACTCAGAGTAATAAAAGTAGGCAGATCTTGGGTAGTTATAAGGCTGGTCTACTTATAATGTGACTAATGAGTATAAAACCGCTATAACATGGAATTGTATTGTTGGTCTTGTACATGTACAGCAAATGTTATTCCTGTTTTCCTCCAATATATCAAGATACAGGCAATTATCTAACGGTTATAGGTGCAAGTTATTAACCTGAAGAGGCGGAATATAAGCAATGTCAGAATATCGATACAATTGAATTGTTCAGTCAGAACCGCGCAGAGGGTCTGGTCTCGGTATAGAAACACTGGATCAAGAGACAAATTGCCTCTGATGGGTCGTCCAAGAAAAACTACTGGCCGTGAAGACCGACGACTGATTTTGATGTCCAGGTTGTCAAAGTTCGACACTGCTTGTCAGTTGACAACACAGTGAAACAATTTCACACATAAGAATGTGTCTGTGAAAATTGCTAGGCGTCGGTTACATGCTCTGAGAGTGTACAGCAGGGTAGCAAGACTGAAACCTCTTATATCGTTACAAAACAGGCAACGTAGAATAAACTAGGGTCAACAGGATCTGGAACTGGACAGTTCATGACAATTGGTCCTATATATTTTTTTCTGATGAGTGTCGCTATGGTCTGACCTCTGATGACAGACGGGTACGATGCTGGCGAACTGCTGGTAAAGCATTTGTACCACATGCACTGAATTTTCGAACCCGGAGCAGCATATTCATCATGGTGTGGGGCTGCGTCAGCATCCATGGCGTGGGCGAATTGAGAGTGGTTGATGGAAACATAAATCACTAGAAATATATCGATGTTTTGGAGTCAGACTTGCTACCATCTATTACTAACATGTTTGGTGACAGGAATTATCCGTTTGTTCACCAGGATGGCAATGCTCCTTGTCACAGGCCCAGAGCAGTTGATGATTGGTTTGACCAACATGACATTCGCAGGGTGATAGAAAATGTGTGGAATGATATGTCAAAACTTTTCACAAATGCCCGTCTAACCAGCAGAGAAACTCTGTTATATTCAGTGTTTCATGCTTGGGCCAGCATAAGCCCTGAACGCATCAGACAATTATATGAAACCTTGCTTCGTAGACAGGCACCTATTATTAGGTCACGTGGCTATGCCACTAAGTACTTATTTTGGACTTGAAACTGCATATTTTGGTAGAATGCATATTTTGTTCTCATTTTGTGATTTTTTGTGAAATTTGATGTTAATAAAATGATACCAGGAGCATATCATTCCACAGTCATTTATCTCCTCCATAGTATTGGTTCAGTAGGGGTGACACTTCTATTGTCCAGTGTTTGTACTTTGGAAAGCTGATTGACCATCTTGGTTTGACCAACATGACATTCGCAGGGTGATGTGGCCTGTCCAGAGTCCGGATGCAAACATAATAGAAAATGTGTGGAATGATATGTCAAACCTTTTGACAAATGCCCGTCTAACCAGCAGAGAAACTCTGTTATATTCAGTGTTTCATGCTTGGGCCAGCATAAGCCCTGAACGCATCAGACAATTATATGAATCCTTGCCTCGTAGACTGGCACCTATTATAGGGTCACGTGGCTATGCCATTAAGTACTAATTCTGGACTTAAAACTGCATATTTTGGTGGAATGTATATTTTGTTCTCATTTTGTGATTTTTTGTGAAATTTGATGTTAATAAAATGATACCAGTAGCATATCATTCCACAGTCATTTATATCCTCCATAGTATTGGTTCAGTAGGGGTGACACTTCTATTGTCCAGTGTGTGTATCTATGTACCTTTCGTCTCTCCCCACCCAAGGATCCAGCACTCGTCTGACGGTGTAAATACAGTGTTCACTGTCGGCAGGCAAGCAGGCTGTATGTACCGGGTAAACTGCACCGGCTGGCTCAACTTCAGCAGTGCGATATCGTTTGGGAAACCAGGGCCGTCACTTTGATACTGCTCGTGCTGAAAATGAACTTACTATAGACATTTTTGAATAAAGATGAAAACTTAAAGGGATAACAACTGTTCGTTTTGCCCAAAAAAATTTTCCTGGGGTAAGCAACAATTTTCCCAAACTTACCAATGGTTAACGAATCAATTCTGACATTCAAACTTAGTCCCTGTTTTTTTTCTAAAAAGTTTGGTTTTTTGTAATAATCTCTTGAGAGATTATTACAGAGGGCAGTCATCTACGTAGATCACGTGATCCGATGGCAAGAAAAGATTTCTGAATAGGCCTAATTGTGATAACCGCTGATTTCGGTGGTAAAAGAGAATTTATTATGTTTCTGTTAGTTGTTTACAGTGAATTCATTGTGAAATATGGATCTCATACGAAGAGTTGCTATCCCTTTAATATCTGTCATATGTTTAAAAGATTTAAGCAAACATTAAACATAGCATGCTGAATGCTCAAAATAAACGGTCAAAGTCACACTGCTACGGTCACAAACACACACAATGCCTCAGCACAACTAATGCTAAGAAATTACTCTACCGACCTCTTACAAACTGCCAGACGCTTACATTTTATTCATTACATTGTTATTTTGATAGTTTAGATTAGCGTTTTTGTTTTATTTTAAACTATGGGGGAAATAAATATTAAATTTACTATGTTTCTACCCTTTAAACAACAAAAATGTGACATCACAGCATAGACCACACCTCTCTGTAATTCCACCCGTACATGTACCTTGATAATCCTGGACACACGCGCGATTACTTCCCGTCCTGAACTTTGATCTTGATTATGATCACCAAAGACGAGTTGATAGTCATCGGCATCGTCGTAGATACTGCAACAGATAACTGTATAATGGGATTGATAGAAAAAATGGGGCTCCAGTTATGATTTAAATAAATCAGATCGATTGCTTTTTATGAAATTTCTTGGAAAATGGAGTAGAATACCAGCTACAATCCCACTGATAACCAAAAAACTGCTTTATATCTTCAAGGCTTGCGATTGTGGTTGTCATCTGTGCTGTTACAAACAAGATAAAGTAGATTGTCGCTTACACATATAAGTAAGATGTGTGCAGATGCAAAAAGGTGACTTGTTTTAACAAGTTAAAACTACTTTATAGGTGGTTTTCTAGCATCAATTCATGATTTTAATTTTTTTTGGTCCGATTCATTAGAAACTTACGAATCCACACAGTGTGCCGCAGTAACGACCCACTGTGGAGCGATGATGGTGGCGCCACAGTCGTGGGTAGAGGACATGGGCTGCCCGTATTTTATTGTGTGGAGGCTACCGACAGAAGGCCAGCGGTTAGGTGGCGCTTCTTTACCACCGACCACACGGTTTCTTCTCAGACCCGGGAGAGCTGCACATTCTGTGGAAATTTAGACATTTAGACCATTGTTTGTACCATGTTGCATACCGTAATTTTTTCTCATGGAAAGCGTCTTAAATACCTAATTGTCACCTTTCCTCAATTTTCCCCAGTACTGTCAGCTTTACTGCCACTACCTAACCATTCACTCCAAACAATATGTATTTCTAAAGGCAACCAACCTCTTTTAAGCAAATGGCAGTCATGCCCTAGACAGCTAACTACAGATTTTAGTTAATTCCTCGCAAAATTACCTGCATTCCCATCAGGAGCCGTTGTGGTTGTACCAGAGGTTCCATGCACTGGGGTACTGCCCACCGGCGTTGATGTCGTCCTTGGTGTGGTGACAGGGGGCGTGGTCTGGCTCGTAGTACCTGTTACACAACATCTTATACCCCAGTAGCCGTCACAGTGTGCCCAGTGGTCCCACTGTCCACCATTACAGGTTGCCACATTAGAATCAAGACACTGGCCACCCGCTATGTCAGAGCACACTGAGAAAGAGATGGAGAGCGTTTCATTTCAAAATGCTGTGTTCTTAAACAACTGTCTAATCATGAATTTAGCAGTCGTCAAAAAACATACGCATGCCTTCTTTACTGGGTGACCAATTGAAGCGCACATGCGTAGTTTTAGGGGACAAATTTACCTTTAAACTGCTGTCCTTTTGCAGTGTTCAGTCCAACAAGGACGACGACCCAAATAACTTGTACTTCTAGAAACCCTAACATGAGTAACATCCTGTATGCTGTGGCAGTTAAAATATGGAGCTTTCAGCCGCTCACTCTGGGTGTGGGAAAAACATCATCTGTTGTATTCAGTGGCTAATGGAAACCCCTATTTTTGGGTTCTCATCTCGAAATCAGGGTGGGGGGGGGGGGTAAATTATTTGCACAGGATAACAAATCCACATGAGAAATATTTGGTAGAAGTATAACATTTATCTTAGTGATTTTCTGTCTTATACCTGATTATCTGTGTAATTTCACTCCCGTGAGGAACAACGCAATGCGTCAAAACCACCATAGTGAACCTGCTGCACATCTAACACATTGCGCTTGTAACATACTAACAAGATAAATTCAAATGATCTGCTGTTTTATCCGTTACCCTAGATCAACATAATGTCAGAAAGTATTTGCTATAACTCGATGTTTTTAAACAACAACAAAAACATATTTATGGTATGCTTGAAGTAGACAATTTGCCCTTTCCATGTAGCATGAAAAACACACGGTGTTAAATTCTTAGACGTCTCTGATGTAAACAACCAACATGCCGATACCGTTTTAAGGTCTTGTGTATCACGTATATGATATTACGTACTCATGAAATCAAAGGTTAGGTGTTTCATATGTAATAAGGTGTGTTGGATGAAGATGACGAAAATTGCCGCATGACGAATATTTTCACATGCAACTTGTATTTGAGTGAGCCATTGTGCTTAATCGTACTGGTAGGAATAGAACTAATTTTGGTAAAGATAGATCTAGGTACATACAAACGGAATACAAAACATTGACCCATAGTCTTTTTGTTCTTATTTCACGTTATTTATACATTTGAAACTACAATGCTTAGATTCACTTTACTGCCCCCCCCCCCTCAAGCGATGCCCTCTGTGAGTATGAAGGAAAACCATGCAAATGTTTCAGATAGTAGGGTAATGTAAACAGCGATGTTTTAAGCAAAAGTAATCATAACAATATTAATGATACCTGAAATAAAATGCAACATCAAAAATAACACTTGTCGTCTTTAAAATGAAAGCCACAGGTCTATATAAAATGTTTAATGGACATTTTGAAAATGGAACCGAAATACACACTTAGGGTTTTATTAAGAACGTGTCACTTCCAATATCTGTTAAGTGTCATCTGTACGAGAGAGATGAGTCTGCACTGTCACTATTAGTCACTTGCCTGGCATCCACCGTCCTCAAAACACCAGCTGCGGATACTGGGTTACAAGTCATCAAAATAACATAATACGAGTGCTGAAGTTTTGGGTTACGGGTCCATAAAAATAGCAAACAGTGTTGGTCGGGAACATTCAACAGCATTATCAGACAGCGTCATCTTTATGTTCAATAATTCTACAGTGCGTGTAGATTAGATTACGAATTGATGAGAAGCCTGTTGACGGCGTAATCAACGGTGAAGGTATTCCTCATATTTTTGTAATAATTAGATCACATATTCTGTCAGTAGGCCTTCATCATTCGTACATGTGGCTTCTCAGCTGCACTCGACGTGCACTTCTTTCGGCGTGGTGTGACGTAAGCGCTGCGTCAGTGAAATCTTACTCGGCCCTTCTACTGTGTTGTCATTCCAACCACGCACATGGTGGCTGAGTGACCTTAGCTTTAGTCATAACGGAAGCGTAGTGTTGTGTGCTACCAGACCTCAGATCTTTATTCAGAATTCAAGAGCTCGTCAACTGGAACGGCAGGTGATCAAACAGTTCCATGACTGATAACTCTGTAAAGCTGAAGCATTTTGTTCGAACGGGAGAATAACACCAACAAGACCGATATACATCAACAGGAGCCAGACGGGTGAGAGTCTGCCCTGGCTTAAAGAACTAGACCTTAGAGGTCGAAAAGAGTTTGAATATCGGTGAAACAGACTGTATCATATACACGTGCCGGTGTCAATAAGTCAGAAGACGTTTGAACCTTGCACGGCTCGTAAAAGAATTACCGGCACAGATAACGGCATATTTATACTGGTAGGTTGTTTTCACTTTTTTAATCTTAGCAACTGGTTTATAAGTCTAGTGTAGGTAGGATTAAGTCAAGCAACCACTGAAGTTGACAGATGTCAAAATTCAACAAAGAGGCAATAGACTGCCCATTTGTCAGTGTTGCTCTCTGGGCAGCCCCCCCCCCCCCCCTTCTCTCGACAGTATCTTTCAGCGCTTGTGCGATAATTAACGGTTCTTGTTGCAATTCTGCAATACAATTCTTTTATATACATCATCACCGCGTGTCCTTATGTTTTGGTTTTATTTGACTACTTAGTGAATATTGTATTTGCTGTCGATAAAAGTTGATTTTATTATATTATGTCGATTCTAAACACGGAACTGAACAATATTTTCTTACCAGTAAATGTCAGGGATTCTTCCTCAGATTAAAACCGCGATTGTTCTGCGTGGAATCTGCGCCGGCAGCGGTGGAGATAAAAATGATTGGGCTAATTTAAACGTGACTTGTGTTGTGTTGGCCCAAGAGTGATTCGACAATACGAATAAACAGCTAGTAATACTCGTTGGAATTCGACAGATAGCCATAGGCTTTGTATTGTTAAGCGAAGGAATATACTGCGTTTTTCGTTCGTCGGGTCGAATTTTCCACGATAATAGCATGGGGAAACAGTAATTGAAGGCATATTTGTGGTAGTAAAATTTAATCTGACTTTTATTAAATGGGGTGTTTTTATATAAACAAAAACAACCTAATTGTGAATAGAGGTTGGATGAGGGCGTGAACTTGTTTCTTTAGAGCATGAAAGCTAAAGCACAGTGTCCGTGTTTAGAAACAGTTGATTGTTTGGGCCTGACCGATTTTCTCCTTTTGATTTTTTTTACACATTCCATAGGATGTTATAGTTTTGTTTTAATGGTGCGTGTTCTCAATGCATCTGGTCTGATAGTTCTGAAACACACACACACACACACACACACACACACACACACACACAGATTGAGAGAGAGAGAGAGAGAGAGAGAGAGAGAGAGAGAGAGTGGAGAGAGAGAGTGAACAGCGGGTGACTGTGTCGGACTGTGTGAGGACTGTGTGAGGCCATGTAGACCCTCCAAAGAATTTATTCGGTGGGTCGTAGATTGAAACAAATTACAGTGGACACACAACTTGCTCTTGTACTGCTACCAGGCAGACGGGGGACTACTGACCTGTAAACACGTGCGCGCCCAGTCAAAGCCAACTGTTCCAAATGGACTGTTCCAAATGTCAAGCAGACGACAGGGAATGTCTGATGTCAGTCAGATAGTCGAAATCCTGACATTGAACAGATTCTATGCATCTATGCATGTCGTTATCTCTCAAAATCATTAAGCACATAGCACAAATATTAGACAACTGTAAAAGGAGACAACAGAAAGTCTCACAGACAACAGATGAGGGGTGTCATTGTGTCTTGATGTCACCAAAGTGACAAACACTCAACCGGTACCAGGATACAGGACACTAAGACATGTCTGACAAACAACATGTTAATACCAAAAGGAGGCAGACGATAACGCCCTATACAGTAGCATTAAAATCGGCTAATGTCAAATAATCAGGATTATCAGAAATATTGTATTCCCTTACATTCTAGACGGTCGACAGACCCCGCGACAGACAGTGGTCCTAGTGTCATGCAGTCATAGTGCGTCTCAAGTGACATTAGTAGGATCGGTATTTTATGAATAACATTCTTTCGCAGCTGGACAGCACGCCTCTGCTTTTACAGGTCAAGTATTTTGTCAATACAGGGTCAAGATAAAATTTTCCGTTGAATAAAGAACTCGGTGCCAATATTGTATTCAAATTTGTAGAACAAAGCAATTATGCTTTTCAATAATTTTAAAATTGCGTCAAGTCCTGAGAAACAGAGCTGTGGTTTGTCTTTCACGTAGGAAAGATGGGGTTTAGGGTACTCGAGTGTCATCTGAGCTTTGTAGTAAAATTAAGGTTACGCACACATACTTAAATGCAAGCAAATTGGATTTGAAGATTATGACAAGATTTGTCTACGAAGAAATCCTCGCTCAAGAATACTTGTTAGCATATATACTCGGGTTGAGATTAATTTATCGATAATCTTCTTCAGGAGAGTAATTTAGAGTAGTTGAATCCACAAGGCAGACGATAGAGTATTAGTCAGATCTCAGCTAGAGTAATTTTTTAGTCATTGTATCATTAATGTAATTATGGTTTGTAATTATTTGACGCAGTTTTTATGGCACTCGTCTCTTATATTTGATTGTTTCTCCGAAAGGGAGTATAATGTGTTGCTGTTCTATAAAAAGGTCAGTTATCCTTTCGTATAGATGTTTAAAAACTGACTTCATCACATTTCATCGCGTATTAGGCCCCTACTCCGTAGTTGTTGTGTCATTTTTAAAATTGTTACCGCCTAGTATGTTGAGTATATGTAAGCGATTTGAAACAGTCGATCACATGTAAACAGTCAGAAAGGTCCGGGCTGTTAGTGGATGGTGAATCAATATCAATGAGTATCTTGGTTTTCTCTTGGTAGATAATTCTCTAGTTCCCTGAAAGCATTTTCCGATTTCACTTCATATTTGTTTTAACACAAGTGAATGATTGTTCTACACAAAGCAAGCAACAAAGCGCGAGAAATCAATTGGCAAACGACACAATTATAGCAGATTCAAGGAAATCAGACGGATCTTCAAGCTGCAGTATTATTTGATTTGCGTGAAGCAATGAATGTGGAGTATCCCGTCTAAGAACTTGAACTGGTAGATTGTTGTATCTATCTAGATGGAACTTCCTTGACGATAAATTGCTTTCCTTTCGGGATTTATCTTATGCTATACAGTTTATAGAAATATTTCGGTTGAGCAGCAGCCCTCTCTCTCTCCCTCTCTCTCTCTCTCTCTCAAGCATGATTAGTTTTCTTTTAAAATATATACTTTTTTATCCTCGAAAAAATCAGATAGACCATATAGAATAGCGGCATTGCAATTAGTGGTTTGCTCGGGACTCTGTGTGTAAAACTTGTGGTATTTCCTTTATAACGGCGTTTTGTGTTCAGCTGGAAAATAACCCCAGCTTCTTTAAAAGTTCTTTTGTCAAACGCAGTAAAATCAACCACACCGTAAGTCTGTGCTGCAAAGTGGAATCAAAGAGATAGTTAGCGGGGACGTGTCCTGTATCACAGGTAATTAAAGCTTTATTTGTGAATACAATTTTGGATTTTATTTCGGTCTTTTAAGTACAAAATTAAACACCTCCAGACACACCTGCGTGGAAAGCTGTAGTCTGTGTCAACAGGTAAATACGACAGGTGGTCTCGATGTTTGGGACCTGGAAATCAGACGCGGTAAATCAGGGCCCATTTACACAGTGGCCATTGAGATTAGTTCAGAGCAAGGCTAAGATTCGTCCCGTACTCGTGGTGACGAAATTGCTGATTGCATTCAATCAGGTGGGTCCGCAGTACGAGGTAAAGCAATGAGTCGGAATGACTTGGCGCTCCGAAAGGTTCTCCTTCGCATTCACGTACCCCCCCTTCGCTTGTCCCATGCATTCGTCCTATGCAGGCTTTTAGCCACCGCTCGATATCTCTTCATTTCCACGCAATACTCCCCAATGGCAGATTATTGTATTATCATTATCATTTATTCATGATATGATAACGCCTTCTTCGTCCAAAGTATGTTTATGCCATGATTAAATAAAACTTACTGAAACTATTTCCCAAATTGATCCGATTTACCAACTCCGAATCATTTCCCTCAAAAGTAACGCTATAGTCGCTTACCTACACTGGTCTATCGTTTCATTGTGTGAAAAGCTCCAGTGGCCAAACAATTTTCACGGTGCCATGAAGATAAACAGTTAAAAAATATCCACAATAAATTCGGCAACCGTAGGATGCGCCAACATATAGATAATTGCGATGGTATTTATGCCAAAACATCAAAATGAATAGCCCTGCCGTTCCAATCGGCAATCCTCGACTGTCGAGTGCGGAGACATCCGAGTAGTTCCAAATGCTGCCGTTCTACCCTTTAAACCAATCAAAGCAACGGCAAGGGGTCACGTGATAACTTGACCTACATCTGATCGATGTAAACAATGAATTTCCATGCGAAGCTTGCACATTTAATAGATGATTNCTATGCTACAACGTCTTTGGAAATATCTTTTTAACCCAACATTACATTACTCAAGAGTAATTTTTTCTGATGGGAGATTAATGAAAGATTAGACTAGCCAACAATGAATAAAGACTTAATATATGAAAAAATAATGATTTGAGTTTGTACATGTAGCAATGAACAACCTTACCGACTGTGCACTGTACCATAAATGACAGCGTGTTTTATGTTCAGAGTGATGGTATTTTTCTAGCAATGCACTTAACCTTGGTAATCTTTTAGTGTGCTATACAATACGATCCTATTGTGTGTTGGCAATAAGGTGTCCGCCTGGATTAGGCTCTCTACTCCACGGAGTATTGTGTGTCGTATTTAAGCAGTGGGTTCAACCGAACGAATAATGTTGATTCTCTGACTCATTATTTTTGGGACCAGTATACTAGATGTTAAACGTTTCAATACAAATATAACATAATGTATTCTGGTTTACCGACAGAAGATTAAAAAAAATTATTTAAAAATTATGTGATAAGACAAGTGTTATAAATAATATAATATCATTATATAGTGTCATAACATTGTTGCAATTATCACTGATTTAAGTCAGTGTCAATGTTTCTCAGTGGTGAGAGGAACAAACCTGTTTTCAAATTTTTATCATTTCATGCACCTTGCTGTCGGTTGGCCTTGTTTTAACAAAGACTACATTCTTTAAGTCTGGTTTCTCTTTTCATAAAGAGACAGGTTCTACGATAAGAGGAAGGTGAAAGGCACAAGGTGTGACATCTGGCCGAAAGCACACGTATTGTAATAGAGAGGAAACGGGATATTCAGTTGTGAAATTATATGCAGGTTTGACAAAAACTTAAGACTGTGAAATGATACAGTAATGAACCCATTTCCTAGGGCATCTGGTGGGTTAAATTGTTCCCATTTGCCATAGCTAGGATTTTATCTCAATGGACTAGAATAACAAATATATATTTTTAGCAGGGAGTGTTATAATGAACTTTAATAGATTGCAATCCCGTCTTATGTAGAAAACACTGTCTATTCCAGCTGTTCTAACAACAAGCTAATAGCAATGTTTACCTAATTAATTAACGCCAATTAAGCGCATGGCTTGTCATTTTGATAAGCAGCAATTACGCAATTAGAGCGCCTCTAGCTGCAGATGTTGGGTTAATGAATAAATTATTTAGAATAAACCGTATCGCATTGCTCAAAACGGATATCATATGTTTATCAGCAAACTTAAAGCACACCACATGTAGAAACATAACTAGTCACAGAAATTTCTTATTTTGACACCGTCCTTTTAACTCCTGCACACTTAAAACATATTTAATATTTATTTGAATATACATCTACTCGGGCTAACGTTCATAAACAACTAAAATCATGGAGGAAAAGGCTGGATGCAATATCTTGCTCGTTCGCTCTTAATGTGATTAGAAAGTCAGGAGTTATTTGGTTTTATTTTTGATATCTGTAAATGATTCTGAAGTGATAGTTCGATAAATGAAAGAAGATGCAAAATGTAAAAAGATATCGGAGGTCCCGCAGGGTTACAATGTATCTCAACTGAAAATAAATTGATGAACTCACAAAAAGGAAAGAGGAATCAACATTTATGGAGATATACGAGGGCACTCCCATTGACAAAGAATCGGAAGTAGATATTTCTTCAGCTTTCTTTCTTTATTTAATCTTATTTTGTTAATTTTAGCTTGGGAATTATACTACATTTATATAAAAATAACTTATAACGTGATATAAGAAGAAAATGAGCGGGATGTGGCAGAGTAAATTGTTGATCTCTTTCCTATAGGCCATTTAAACCCGTATGGGATCCCATATTCTTAAATATCATATAAATGGAAATAAAGTTAATAAAGAATAATCATTTCCCTTCTTAATCCCATTCCCAGCATTCTCTTGATTCAAAGTTGAAACAGAACTAATTGGCCGGCTGTCAAACTCCATATCCATCCCTAGCGTACACTTCATTTAACACTGGTTGAATCATTTACATCCCCATTATCCCTATCCCGCGGTTATGTGCGTTCCATTTCGAAATAATGAGGCGGTTAATTATCGATACGCTGCTGCGGGTGTAAGCCGTCATCCTTCTCAGCAAGCTGCTGCTGGGCGTGCTGTACATCAGTTATACTGCCTCAAATGTACTGTGTCTGTCCACCCCACCCCCCCCGACCGCCCTCGACACACCCGCCCTCGATACACAGAAAAAAATGATATTTCTTAGTAACTGTACATATTTGTTACTTCTTTGACCAGGTGAGAACATGATACTGCCTAGCGGTTTATATGAGTTTTATTTCCCCAAGAATAGAGTAACACATCATAAAGATTTCTTTTACTGAAAAAATACTGAAAAGAAAATCAGTGGACAGGTAATGACAGTACCTCACAACATGATTGTAGGTTTGAAGTGTGTTTGCTGTAGGAGGTTCATATAATCTCCCACATAGACGCTAATAATTGAAGCCATAAATTGGACTTAGGTTTAACTGACCAAATATTATAGTGTGGATTAGAGCATTAACTGACGTTGTGTCTTATGGAGCAGGAAAGAGTTCATACCCGGATGCATTTATTATAGGGACCCACAGACAGAACACTCAAAGAAAATTCACCTACAGAGAAGAAACCTTAGACGAATATAGACATAGATAGGTAAGCAAATCTTGAGCAAATTTATGTTTAAAACGTTTCTTCCTTATCAATTATCAAAAGATAGAAGGCCGTCTTGTCAGTTGCACAATCAGTTTGCCTATCACCGTTAGCGTTCTTCAAATAATGGGACGCGGAATTTAATGCTATTTACTTGTGTTTTTTTGTTGAACTAATTCATAAAATCGGGGTCTATGCTATGTAGTTGTGTAGTTAGTGATGCATACCAACAAAGCTCCCATGGTAAATTCTAGCACAATGCTTGTCTTCAAGGATCAGAAGTTATATTAACTTTTAAGTGTAACGTTACCCTCATTTCACGACCCCGTGAGCAGTAGAGAACAATATCTCTGCCTGTTCAATCCAAAAGAAAAGAAACGTCAAAAGTGTGCATGTTGTTATTAGTTTATCAGCGGGGGTAAATTTGTTTGCTCTACCATTGGAATGTATGAGAACAACTGGTTGTGTTTGGTGTGGCTTTTAAAATAAAACTGAAGCCAAAAACCTATTAACGTGCAAATATGAAGACTTTCATAATGTAGTTTATTTAAAATACAATATCCATAAAAGTTTTTGCACCGTTATTGCTTTACCTAGCATCCGCAAAAATGCAATGCTGCTAAAAAGTCCCATTATGTTTTAATTCTTTGAGAAGTTGTCATAAATTTTCATTTCTCTTCATAGCGATGGCTTAAAAATCACAATGCAGTTTCATTTCAAAGTTTAAAAATAATAACAGCTGACGGCGATGGAATTCCTGCTGTCAAGCAGCTCCAAGTGTCAGGCATATGAGTCATACATTAAGATGACACTTGTTGATCTCACTGCACAGGTAACATGTTGGAAAGATCGCACGTCTCGGGCGTTAGAGATAGGAGAACAAATGAATACGTAATAGTCTAAAAAGTGCTGGTTTATTGCTTAACCGTGACCTTTAGGGTGATAGTTATTCACAGAATAGCTATGTGATAATAAGATAGAGGACACCTTGTTATTACTCTATTATATAGTGCCTGTCATTTCCGATTCTTATTATTTCTTTCCTGATTCATCATGTCTTCATACATGTAGAATTCTTGTTTGTGTTCATGGTAGATGGTAGCGCACTTGACAATCTCTCTCTCTCTCTCTCTCCTAGCATGTATTGATGTTCTTAATTCGCCCCATGCTTGAGCAACTTTTCCATGCAAGGACTGTTTATTCAGTTTTAAAAATGGTTATCTCGGTGGAATGTGGGTGCACTTGACTACACATTGTGTCTTCTCACCAGGGGCAGCTGTCATTCTTAATAAACACTGAATGGATGATGTTTTGGTGAAACAAAAAACGTCCTAATCATGGAACTTGGGCGTGAACATTCCAGTCATAAAATGAAAACAATAATGCGTGCTAGGAGTTTATAAATATGGCCTCTTTATGGGAAAATAAAACGAGACAATATTCAAAAAGATTATTAGAGCCACAATAGACAACATCAAACAAATATTCAACTTCACCTAAGTACTAGTAATAGTATATTATTTGAGAATGGGAAATAAGACTAATAATTGCGTACCTATTATATATCATTAGTAACAATGTAAACAATGTATATGTAACTAATGAAGATATCTATAGCTACATGTAAATCCTGAAGAGAGTAAGGGCTTGTCAAATGAGTTTCAGTGGTAAAATATTAATTAATTTAATTGAGCCGTACTGTATTCTAAAGAGATTAGAATAAGTTAATGGAATAGAAGTAGTGTATCTTTAACTTAAACGATACTGCCGCTGTTTACGACTTAAATTCAAGAATTCCCGCTTTCTTATTCTAACAATTCGAAGAACAGATTATGTATGCCACCACGATATTGCTGTACATGTACCAATGGAATTACATAAACTGATCATATCACACGCTTTTATTAATGCAAAGAGGTAAAGGGGTATTATTCATTCCATGACACACCAAACCTCACACCTTTTCACTTAGAAAATCCCAATATCATAATTAGGCTCATGCGGACGTACTATTCATTGCGCCTTTTCTATCACAAAAAGGACCATGTTACGCCATCTGTTATCAGGTAAAGGTTAAGTGTTAATCAATTAGTGCATCTTCCCTGGCAATGACACATTCTCTCTTAATAGCATATGGTGGAATTTCCTACCGCGAGTCGAGGCAGAGGACGTGGGTTTTGTTGTGCTATTATACACACGGAAAAGCCGATCTGGAATCCACAGTTGTCAATATTATTCTAAGCCAAATGAGTCACCCTGGAAGTGGTGCAGTCAATATTGTATATAGTACAGCTAAGTTAACGCTCGGTCGCACTATACGTATTATTACGGTGCGGCTTCTTTGATGTCTTGACTAGGGAAAGGAAAAAAGTTGACACCCAGTGGAAGTAAGATAACGAGAGTTGTGTTTTCTACTTGAAGAATTTACAAACTGCTTGTCTGGACGCTTTCGAAAGACTTCCCTGGCCTAGGGACGTCTGTGCGTTAACTCTTATAAGTTTTTACACAGATACCCAATTGTACAGTGTCAGCTTGTTAATCGGAATCAAATAGGGAACCCGCTGATTGGTGAGTACTTCTTGGGTATAGAAAATCGTGAACATTTTGTTCTGAAACAAATGAGTAGGGCATACTTCTAAAGCATCTTTTTGATGGGAATGCTCAGGATTCAAATGACCAACATCATATGGGGGCTGACCGTGGTTTGAATCAGTGTGTGGGGGAGAAGAGGGGTGTGTAAATAAAAACAACGAACATGTGGTTTGTATTTTGTGTTGGTAAACCAGAAGATAAATAGAAACGTGTTAAGTACTGAGTATGTTAAAACATTCTACATTGAGATGAATTATAATGGAACCACAGTAGCTGCACAGGATGGGCCTACCTGTACTGGTAGACGTAGACATGATCCATTAGGCGATAACAGCAGGAACAGGTACAGAGATAGAACAGAGCCTGGAGAATATCATGATCTAATCACGGTAATTTGATTAATGTATTACCAAAGGCTATTGGCAATGTTGCATATCAGTTTGTCAGTCAGGTAGCCAATATTCTTCCTTTTGTCTGAAATCAATGTGGTAAGATTTTTTGTTTGCTACTTTCGGTTGCATGTGACCAAGGAAGTAGAACTTGGACTTCAGAGGACATGAGTCAACCGTGAAAAGGAAAGTCATGATGCGTCGTAACTCCAGCTAAAAAGAAACTATTGGAAAGTTTTTACACCGTTGCTAAATTGACCAAAGGTTACCAAAACTGATCGGTCATTGTGGAGGTCAGACAATGTACGTCCAAGTGTGGTCCGATTAGCAATTTGTTCCCATTTATTTGTTTAATTTTTTCCTGGTGCCAGAAGATCCAGCTAAACATCGACTCCCATGCAGCAACAATAACACCATCTCCAGTCCCAGAGTCTGTGCATGATGGTCTGTGTTTGTTAATAGGATCAATTCGTAACATGACCCCGTAGCCCACCCCTACCTACACCAAGATGACTTTAAATTGCAAGTTTATTTACTGTTTAGTGTGAAACACATTGGCAATTCAAACCCGAGTCCACTTCACTGTCTGGGTGTGCTTTTCATCCCCTGGGATGTTACCAAAAGACGTGTGCGGAAGGGGGGTTCTTGTCTAATTAGGCATTAGGCCAATAGACAATTAGGCCAATAGACAATTACCAGAATGCGGATTTTTTTTTTTTTTTTTTACAAACTATTAAGTCTTTTGACTGAAAAGAATCAGCATAGGCATCAGGCCTAAAGCCATTAATTTCAAAGGAGGGGAAAATAGACATTTTTACAGTGTAGCCTACGCGTTGGCATAAACCTAGAGCTCAAATTTTGCTTTAGAGCAGATATTTTCTGGCTTAAGGGCAGTTCGAGGGCGATTCGCTCGGCACACCCCCTCTCCCCCCTCTCCCTGCCTATGAAGCTGAGAATGCAGATGCAAGAAAAACTGTAAAGCTGCTTTGCATTTCGGCTACTGACATTACATATTGAAAGCACACCGCTGACCTGTTTAACGGGTGGCAGGATCCACTTGGGTGATTTATTACAGACGAAAATAACATTCTACTATCCTTGAGCTCTAACCGTCATTTGTGTGAACGTCAGAGAGGGAATAGTACAGAGTTACAGGGGGAGCTTTTTAATACCCTTGGCCCCAGGTAGAGGAGTCTACTCGTTCATGGTAAGGAGAAATATTAGCATTAATCCTGAAGAACGTATTGGGCAGGAATCTAGTGGCAGTACCTGTTTTCAAGGCTATATTTACAAGGGAGCAGTGCTTTAACATTATAAGTACATATATAGCGCTCATGTGTCTGTAGTAACAGGTTAAATTGGACATTAAAATGCTTGTCTTCGGAATTAAATTCACTTTTTAATAGGGATAGGTATGCATGCACGCGTTGCCCTTGCTAATATGCAGGATATCAGTACCAAATGCTCCATTCTAATATACATATGATATTACATACCAGTACACATATAACATTAAGACTGTACATATGCAGAAATGCTGTTATCATATTTGTGTGCAGCAGCATGGTACATAGTTCGTTTAAAGGTGGTTTCTGCCGGGATGTTTAAAGAACGCGGACTTAAGTAGCTTTGCTGTTGTCCACTTTGTTGAAAAATTTGATTAACACAACGGTGTCGGACACGTGGGTCCATGTGTTACTGTTACAGTATAATGGCTATATATTAGTGTGTGTAGAAACTATCACAGACTACTGTGGGTATTAATATTAACATTTACTCATACTGGAATAACGACAACTACGTTTTTTAAACGGTTTCAGAAAATTCCGATCCACACCAAAGATAGCGTGTTTTCTATTTCTGTATCGTTAAGCGGTTTTGCAGATTACTTACTGTTAAGGTTAGATGTTCAAGATAGTTGAAGTTGTCAGAGAAATGACGTTGAAGCCACGTAAGGATTATGCGAACGTACTGCATACTAGAAATGATATGGGCGGGAAGGGGGAGTGGTATGTATTCTTGCATGCTCAATATCTCCTTTCCTATGCCAGCTGTCGTTGCTCTAGTCGCTTTAGTTTATAGACTATTACCAGGGCCTCAGTCAATTTCTTTCAATTTGATACTAAACGTGACGAAACTGGGCTATAGCTGCAGAGTATCAGTTGTATGTTTTGGTCACATTTTGTGTTTGAGTTGTGACAAATGTATGACCGGGTCATCTGACTTCTGCGTGGATTTAGGGTATTGTGTCAGCTATGCTAAAAGCAAACTACGCTTTTAGTTTAGATCTTCTCCAATACCCCTAAAATGTAAATACCAAACACTGCATATAGACACAAATTCTTGATGAATGGACCAGCTTTCCAAACAGTAAATATTAGGCATTTACTTTTAACACACCGGCCCCTTTGCATTTGGCTGCAATTCTCCGGACGATATTAGATAACTACGTTCATTCCTGTGGTCATCTACATATACCTGTGCAGCGTAGGTATGCGTTTTGAATGCTATACATAATTAATGCGGTATTTTCATTGAGGTCAGACGGGATATAACTGACCAGCACTGGACACTTACTACAACGTAAGCGTCCATAATGTAAGAGTACCACGTGGAGCGAGTTGCACTTGATTTATTACCTCCTTTTTATTTCTTGAGATGAAAGGTTTCGCGGGCCAGGTGTGCACAAGTGATATATTCGACATATGGTGTAATGGATTACAGATACACAAGGCGGACAAAGAAGCTCGGCTTCTGAGTAATTACATGCGCCCCTGAATTATTTAATTTGGGAAGTTTTTGTGTGTGTATGCTAAGATTTATGCCCAACTTCTCGTGAGTAACTTTCACGTATAAATCTGTAAATTCACTCACCAGGTTGTGTTTTGGTTTCATATTTGTACAGTAATCCTTGAAGGAGAGATATGTTCCAGCTGTTACCTGTCTGGCTTTACCTTTTTAAAGGGTATCCAGGTATTATGAGTAAGATATTGTATTGGTTAATGGCAGTATACATTGGTGTATGTTGTCTTCATTCATATCATTGTATAATATATGGGAATATTGGCACACGGTATAAAAAATATATGAGGATGTATTTGCTTGCAGAGACCAGTGACTGGTGTCACGCCCATGGCGACAGCTTAGGTTAACTGTGGAAACACAAATTAGTTCATTATAGTTTTGTTTACTAGGCTACCGTCTTCCAGAGCTACAGATTGTTTTTTCATTAGATATTTAGAGACATGTCTTTCGTTAATTCATGGCACTTTTCTCGCGTTAGAGATTTTACGGCCCTGGTAGAGGGTATTTGTATACTAAGAAGGGTTTGTTGATTTGAGGGGGACCGCTGGGGGGGGAGAGATAAATGTTCCACTAGCTGACCAAGGCAACATCCGGTTGTGGGACATTCCTGGACTTGCACCCAGATTTCGGTACATGCCGGCTGTGCGTGTCACCGGGCAGTGTCAGTGTGTGACAAGTTTACAGCAACTGACCCATGGAACTAGAAAGATTATACCTAACGTTATTACCGGCCTTTATAACCCTGTCACATACCGAGGTTTATGGTCCCATTAACGGGCACGTTCAGCGAGAAACCTGTATTGGGCATTGGGTAGGATGGTTAGATTGCTGTCTGCGGTTTAGCAAAAAAAGGAAAAATATATCCAGTACTTTGTGTTGATCGTGGTTTTAAGGTTTTTATAAATAGGTGGCTTACCTATTAGAGTATTATCTATACAGGAGAAAGACTGAAAAAAGAAATTGGAGACTTATTTTGTATGAAAAACTGAATGACCATTAACCTTGCAAATAATGAAATAATTTTCAGTTTTTAAAGTATAGTAGTGAAAATTGATGTCTTTTGCCCATTTATAAGTTCAAAAACCTGTAAATTTTATTTAAAACACAAGCATTTACTGACAAAACTCATCGCATTGTAGTTAGCCACTGCTCGCCAGGGTACGCCGCTCTCGTGATGACCGTGATCAACCGCACCTTAAGTACCTTACAAGTAGCCTTTAACACTGTAGACAGGGACAGGTATGTGAAAGATCAAAGCACATTTTAACCACACATATTGTCAGAAAACCGTCGTAGTTTTCAAACTTGTCCATAGCTCAGCTGGTTTGGCACAACCAAGACATCTATAGCACGCAGGTGATATGCAAAGTATTCCCAGTGAAGGACTGGCGACAAGTATATAGATGTCATGAAATCTAACTTTAAGTACAGTGTTGACGTAAATGATATCTAGAAAAATATCATAATATGACCAAAACCTAGCAAAGCACATTTACTTTATTCCACCTTTTGCCTAACAGAACTACACGTAAAAGCATTATTTTCATAAAGCAAGGAATAGCATAAATTTTCATAAGAATTGGACACTGAAATGGCAAGCTTACTCGTTTATAACACTGACACAGCAAAACTGTCTTTGCATACAACAACGTGCCTAGAACGCCAGGTAGGCTTTTTTTTTCAACAAACCCAACGCACTGAAAGATACTGAAATCGGACTAAATAAAACACGGACAAAGAAACTAAGTGGCCCCGGATGCCTTGATGGAGATGGAATAAGAGATCAAATGTTTGCTTAGCATTCGTATTTATCAATTTCCTGGGTTTCTAGGAGCATGCTAATTAGAATGACGATGACTCATTTAAGGTCCGTTTGCACAAGTCAAAAACAGTTTCAAGTCTGGTTCGCTCTGACACCAGCGCACTGTCAGCTGCTCTTTACAAAGTAACGTATATGTGTTTAAACTGGTCCAGCCCAGCAGGTGTGAGCCAAGATGATTTACTTTGGTCCTCAAGATGACGATTTCAGCTTGTTCTTTTAATGACTCTGGGTTCTTTAATGGCTGATTGATAATATTATATGGTAATTGTGCTCATCTATGATTGCGCTCATCTCTTTCATTGCCTTATGTTTTGTTCATTCGCTAAGCACCTTTTAGAATACTACCAAAGCGTCTACCTTACTGCCGATAGTTCTTTTTCTCAATAGGATTTGCCTAAAAGACAGCTAAATATATCAGCTGTCATAGTGAAACGTTTGCAAATGAAATCGGCACTGGTGACAGTAGACATTGGTCAAGTACGGCCATAGTTGACCGCAACTAAGGGAGCACAACAGAAGTGCTGTTGAAATCCATTTCGATTCGCCTGTGATGTTTGAAAGCATTTTCTTAGGCAGAAGGGTGCAGAGGCAAGATCAACCACTGCCAAGATTGTGTTAGATGTCGCAGCGTGTTAGTTCTTGTAGCGGAATCTGAAGGTATCCTAATGCTATATGCGCCGCATTTCCGATATGATCTTTACGTGTATCTCGTTCGAAAAAAAAATTAACTGGCAATCGCCGAAAGTTGCTGAAATACTTCATAACATATCAAATCTTACGGCAAACGTGTAAAACATTCATTGGTGACGCTATATTGGTGTATAGCTACTATGAAGATGCGTAACCATGGAAAGAACGCATTGTAGGATACGACCTTCGTCATATTCGTCTCGCCCCCTCAATACGCTGACGCATCATCAGGATGATGCCATAAACCTCAACATTGGTCATGAGAACCAGATAGGGCTTCCAGTAATTAATTTTTTGCCTGTCAATGTTGGCCTCTATTCACTGTCTAATTCTTTGGAAAAAAAAAACAATAAAGGAAACAGTTTTGTACTAACGCCATCATCGGTCTATTTGAAGGAATAAGATGGCTTCTGTTTTGACAACCTCAGGAGCAAAATTTCTGGTAGGGTTTTACCTAGTAATTGGTGACCCGTCGCCCTCGACACCCCGGGAGCCACTTTCCGGGTAAACAGTCCAAGAGACAGCCCTAATGAGAATCTAATTGAAAGCCAATAGCGCCATCACTTTTTTCCGAGTTTAACAAGGGTTACCTGTAGCTAAATATAACGTCTTTAAATGTCACTGCGGCGCGGAGGTAGCGCTTACTAATAGAAAAAACTTGGACTGCTGCCCTAAATGGTAGGTGTTGTTTAGTATTTTTGACAGTTGTTTTTTGACGGGCGGCTGTTTGTTTAGCTTCTTTTTCTTGCTGTTTTTGCCATCTCCTACCATCCTCTCCTTGTTTAAATCCCGGCTTTGTTCAGAACAATCGAGCTTGTGTGCGTTGAAATATGTTCAAGACTCTTAGTAATAATGAAGCTAATCTGAAATTGATCTCAAAGAAATACATCAAAAACTGAAAACGTACGTGACTAATAAAAGTACATCTTCAAAGTCTAATCTGACAGATTAGTAATCACTAGTGCGGACACAGACAGACCCAATTTGTATGCGATTCATTTGCGATTCCTGGAAAAAGAGATAGCTAAGACGCAAAGGACAAGAGCTCGCCAAGAAAACTTCTCAGATGTCTAATTTCTGTTGATAAACAATGCATAAGTTGTGCCTTTCCTGAATGGAAAATTTCCAGGAGAACTACATAAAAAGTTCAAGGTGAAAAAAGAAGAGTAAGGTCTAAGTAAATAGCGTATAATCGGTAACAAGTTCATTCGGTTCTAGTTTTAAGCATTTTAAATGCTTACAAACGCGTTTGCTTTTTTTGCTAGTTCGCGTACATTGCTGAAGAATATGTTAATTTTTATTTTCAATGAAGATAATCAGTAATATGAAATACATTTATATTACCCTTACTTTAGCATCTGGGTTAAATGAGTAAAAAGCTTCCTGTGGTGTTTTTGGTTGACCATGTTTGGTAATATTGTGCTGAGAATCGCAACTGTTGCAATGTGCTTTGAACAGTCTGAGCATTTCGTCACGGGCCAGCTAACTGGGTTTTAGTGTCTGTTGTTTTCAGTGATTTACCGTGCAAAGAGTGCAGTAGTTGTAAACGCCAAGTCATTCTGACTTTCTCACTGTTTATTTATTCCGATCATGATTTTGATAAAACAAGGACGACCCCACTTAGAGCATTTAGATCAATTTCTTCCTCAAAGTGGTAAACCGCGGTTAAATATGAGGTTTGAATTTTTGTTTATTAAATTCGTTAATTTCCTTTCGTGACAATGTTAATTTTAGATTTTCTCCCGCTACAACTCATTAGATTATGCACACTGACATATAAAGGGGCCATCGTTTTATTTTCCAGGAGCCAAGTAACTTTGACATTTTAGAATTTATCTTTAAAAAAAGATAAAAATACACTGACGGCAGCTGTTTTTACGGTGGTCTGGTTCATCCTTTTTTTTTCTCCTCCGTCTCAGGTTATTTTTAGAGTATGTGAGAGAGGCAGTAAGTAGCTTTGATGCATTGATTGAGCAGCGGTATATTTTATCTTTTCAGATTTTTCTGAGAGATAGACTGGAGATTGGACTGGACAAAACACCTAGCATTATTACGGAAGGATAATTGTCTTACACCTGAAGATTTCTTGTCAGTTGGCCACCACTCCGACGAAGCCTTTTATCTTCTATTAAAACCCGCCTTCAGGCATGTAAATGGGGTGTTTTTACTTGCCCCTTTAATGGTTTTTCCTGCAGCTAGAAAGCTACGTCATAGGTCAGGATCTTGTTAATAATAAAAACCATGTCGTATATCAAACGCGTCATGCAAAACTGGCGGCTGTCCAGAATAGAGGAGGAGTTGGATATACTGCACTTTCAAAACATCCCCGTGCCACCACCGGAGACGGGAGAGGGAGGTGACCCCACCGGGACGCAGGAGAGGAAGAATTTAAACAGACGTAGCCGTGTGTTGGAATTCACTGATGTTCCGCTGACGCCTGTAGCAGATGGTAAAGAACCCCTTTACTCCTCGCCTTCTTCTCTTGTCCAACCGGCTGATATAATGACCTCGCAACAACAGCCGCAACATGAACAGCATTCAACCAAGAAAGATGGCGAAGTTGCGGCCAAAGTGATCACGGAAAAGTATGACTCATTAGGCAAGGTAAAAACCGCCTTCGTGGAGAATAATGTATTCTGTCAACAGCAGCCGCAGCAGGCACAGACAGCCGCAGGTGGGAAACAAGAAAGCACACTCATGACGGGCCTGGAGGAGGTTGATGAAATTACCGAAGACGACATCGGACAAGTGGAGTCCTTCTATAAAAGTTTGAAAACGGACGTGATATGTTGCCAAGGTCTTGCTAATCTGTACTTTGGGACGCTGAAAGGCAGCGCCACGGTAGACTCTTGGACCCTAGCACATTCGGGAATCCCCTTGTTATTACTGGACACGGGGGAAGGGCACAGAAAGCGGCGACTACATATCATTCTAGCTGAGAGAGGCACGGGGTTTATTCTTTGGAGGGACTCTATCGATCATCTCACAAACTATAAGTCGCCACACCCAAATTTTCACACCCTTCATCTCTCCACAGATCACACCAAGATCGTCGGCCTAAGCTTTGACGATGCGTTCGCCGCGGCGGAGTTTCAGAGGACTTATCATGATTTAATATCCGATCCCGAGGACGATCTCTTGAATGTGAGTAGGAAAAAGGGAAAGAAAAGGAAAGAGTTAGAAAAGAAACTCAGATCTAATCGGAGGCATTACAAGCCACCGAAGAAAAATGACATTTCACAGCCATGTTGTTTTGAGCATGTGACAAAACTTGAGCGTTGTGACAGAGATCGGTTGGTGACACTTCATTCTCTTGTTTCCCCTCGGGAGGGGGACAGGGACATTTGGCATCTAAAACAACAGAAAAATGGTCACACGAGCAGCCAATCGGGACAACTAAACAGTGTAGCAAGCTGACCGAGCACATTCTGTGAGAACGATCCAATGTAAGTGTATTGGGTCATAGGAGATTAAACTATCAAACTGTTTCCAGTAAAAGGTACAGCAAGGCGTTTAGAAGGTTTTACGCCATGACACGGAATAAAACCACCAGCAACTTGCTCTTTCGAAAAAACACATGGCATATTTACCCGTGGTATATAACTCGAAGGATATTAATCAACGGTCACCATGTGAACAGCATGAATCATGTGCCAGCAACGCATTTTATTTTTATTTGAGGTAACGAACTTAAGTTACCCGCAGCACTGTGTGTTGTTTAATACCTTGTTGCGTTTTTAACACCATTCTGCTTTTTTACGATGAACAAAATATGTTTTTACTGCATGACTCATTCTGACTTGCCACGATCGGACAAGGATATGAATAGATAAAGGAATTACGGATTGCATCCCATGTACATGACACTATGGATTTAGTATGACCAGCATATAAGATCGCCACGGGCTTCGTTCTAGTCTTAATTACTGCAGTTCTTAAGCCAGCTCATTTTTATTTGAACACTTAATGGTACAATGGTGCATCTCTCTGCGATCTTCTTAATTATCTTGCCGAGAGGGAAAGTTACGAGATGAATACAAGTAGCCATTAATAAAATTATGAATGGACGTTGAATTGATATCTCGATTATCATGCAAAGGAGGCCTTTGCTTGATGCTTGATACGACATATTTTCGTGATCTCAGTCGAGAAAGATGCAATAGATGTTGTCATTACACGCAATATGGACAGACAGTGTGTCGGCTGAATATGTGAATGTCACCGCCATCCAGCTCTGGCCAAATTTCAGTTCATAAGTTACTCTGTTGATTTGTTAAATGCATGATACATTTGTTTGTGCATTTTTAAAGAAGGGGGGGGGGTGTAGTTAAGTAATTAATAAGTTTGATATGTCATAAGTGCCACGTTAATACAGAAGTATCAAAATTGTAAAAAAAATAGGTTTATGAGAAATCTTTTTAGAGGTTTTATTAATAGTACTTTTAAGGAAAGGAAATGATAAAGAATGAAGCAGTGATGTCAGAAAGATGACAAAAGATATACTTCGCCAAGATTCTAGAGGTGATATGCGGCAAGATGGCCGAAAATTGAGCTAGTGATAAGACGGTATGCATTTATTAAGAGGGCTGATGATATATACCTTGCTGTCATGTTTAAAAGAAAATACGAAACTATTTTTGGACAGGTCCCATGGATTGAATTGTTTACATTTTATAGCCTATTTACATCACACAGCTTGACATCAAAATCAAACGTGTCTAATTTTATACCCCACAAAATGTACATATAAACATGCAAGAACGCCCTTGTAGTGAACTATCAAAGGAAACTGGTTGAAAGGCGATGACAAACGTTCGCTGTTAATAACACGGAAAGTGTTAAATGTTTAAGTGTCTGCCATCAAGGACTTATCAAGTGCCTGTCACCCCATTTTTAACCCAAGTAAAAGATCTTGTCTTGTGTGAGAGGTTGTTCTTGCTCATTGTGGATACTTACGATGACTAGTGTTACTTGTTAATTGCACAGAGGGTATTAAATTGTTTCATGTCTGAAATCAAGATCTTGGGAGGTCATCTCGTTCCTGTCTGAGTAGACAGAACTGCATCTTTTCGAAGAGTTTACACTCGATTCGTTAAAGTTAAGCATCAGAAAAGTGTTCGCTATTCAGATCATAACAAGCGATATTGTCCTCCGTGGAAAGATAACACTAATTTTTAGGGAAGTAACAGTCGTTTTCCCTGTTCAAGAAGTTCTTGTTATGGTCTCAAATCACAGTGGGGTACCAGGCAGGTGCGTTATGATTTCGCCAAGAGGCCACACGCCTGAAGACCTCTGTAGTCCAGTGTAGGAAAGCTGCAGGCTTTCTCTAGGTACCCTGCGTGTTAAAGAACCGCGCTTTACTGTTGCGGCAACCTAAGACAAGCGCTGGGTGAGAAATTGCTTTCTGGCAGTAAATCCTCTGAAACACGGGGTACTGAACAGCCGCATATTTTGGAATAACCAGATTGATTTATTATTTGGTGCTGCCACAGTTAAGACGCAGTCAATATGGCAAAGGGCAAGTCTACGTTTTAAATAACCGGGATCCTGGAAGCTGTAAATTCGGAAAATTAACACAGACAATTCACTACATGGCTTCTTGACGATTTCTCCACCTTCTTTGTTTTTAAACAAACTCGGGCAACTTGCTTAATAAAGTTAGAGGTTCTGTTTTTATCCGCAATCCTATGTTGACAAAAAACAGACCTTGTCTGTGCAATGGATAGCGTAGCGTTGGTGCCCTTGTGTTTTTAATGCCCCAGATGATTTTACATCGGTATGAGTGAACAAACACATCATGGAGGGGTGTGTTTGATTTGTACATGATACTGTGTTAGAAAAGTGGGCAAATTTAATGCCTTGCTTGTCCAGAAAAGCCGTTTCTTTAGATCTTGCAGTCAATTTCTCACAGTAATGGATATTGTTGATATTCATTTTTAACTTCAGTGGTTTTTCTCATAGGTTGCAGCAATATTCTAATAAATTACAGGGCTTACAGTTTAGAAGGAAGTCGTCGGCACTTCAAATCTGCTAGTTTGTTAAATGAGGTACCAATCGGGGATAACACTTATAGGAAATATGAATAAATATGCTCACGCGAAATGGAAAACGACTATACCTTTTCCACTTAAAACACGCCTCATGCTCCAGTAATGAACTTTTACGGAACTCTGTGAAATGGCTGCAATTTGACTATTAAACTTCAGGCTATCAAAAATACCGTCTGTTGCAGAAATTGACTAAAGAACTATTCTACCGTTTATATAATTGCGTTTGATCGTAATGGTTCCCTTCCCTACTGCGCACTTAGTGCTGGCACGTGACAGGAAATTTAGTTTTTTTAAATCTTGTGTCAGTAGAATTTATATACCAACTGCTTGTAAAGCTGATGATATTGTTTACTTAAGGATTCTGGTTATAACATATAATGCAGTGTATAGGCCACAGTGACGCGTAACTATCACCTAAAGACATAATGCAAAGTGTATGGTATGGGAATGGGGTTTGCAAGAGCTAGGCTGGGTTCTGTTAATACTGGCTTCAAAACGAGTGCAATCAAAACCAGCACTTTTCCTGTCGAATTTCGTGCGCAATTCCGGTTTTCAACATACGCCCACAATTTAACGTTTTTTTTCTTCGAGTTGTGTAGATTTACATGCATCTAGAAAGGGCTGTTTTGGTCAATATTTCTCTGTAAAACGTGTTGTTTTTGAGTTGTAGGATTACTAACATGGTGAAACAAAGGGCAGTGAAAGAAAGAAAGCCTAATGTTTTATGACAGACAAAAGTATGTTACAAAGGCAAGGCCTGTGAAAGACAGATGGTGTATTTAATTGTTGCATGGCGTCTTCACATTACGTGGAGTTACTACTGACATCAACTTAATGTGCGTCTTATGATTATTCGTCATGTGATGGGAATGAGTTTTGTTTATAAGTGAAACGCTCAATAGGAATATTTAAACGTTGTGATATTGTTGCAGATAAATTAGTTAATAGATCGCAGATTGATATTTTTTATTATTTCTCTAAATGTGAATATTGTATATCATCATGCTTCCTATATTACTGTTTAATATATATCCCGCAACCAAGGTTTCGACGCTTTTCAAAACTAAATAGTTATAATGAAGGCCAAGGTGGAGTACTGTGTAATGAAACGCATGGCAGTAGTCGACGGAGTCTTGGCTATTATCATATCTTGACTCAGATATCAGATGTCTTTGTATTGTAACAATACCATAATTTGAGCAGTAGAATTAAGCCCGGGGTAATTCGGGTTATCATTCTTATTGCTACTGTATGATATTGCATTTTGATGCTCATAAATGTCAAAATTTATTCTCCTAAATGGTTTTTGGTGTGTCGCTTTTCTCCCAGGCCATGCTATTGGCTTCTTCCTCCGCACTAGCTGTGGTAGTAGGGAGTAATTTTACCCTTCCATTATAAACTATTAGAATAATACTTATGTCCGGGGGAGGGAGATTCCTACACAAATTAGGCCAATTATGTTTTGGCTTAGATGAAAACAAGGTTAAAATGATATTGTCTGGTCAAAAGTCATACGTCCATACAAAGGCACGATTTGAAACACCTCGACCAAATAAGTTTCTCAGTGACGCGTACGTTTACATCAAACCATTAGCAGAGTTAGTAAAAAGTTGAGTATTTTTACAGTTTTACGCGCCAAAAAAAAAAAAAAAGTGAAATGCAGGAAATTTAATAGCATTTAACAAAGTTACGATTCGATCTCGTTCAACCAAAGATAACTGTCTCACGCAGGTAAGAGCATGTTGACGCATGAGCTACAACTATAAAAAATGTACCCCCCTGCCAATCCCTTGTCCACCCCTGGGCACCAGTGATAACTTCACAATTTCCATCTCAAATGATTACTGTATAATCTTACCGCGGTATCAACGCGAGGGATAGATAAATATAAGTCTCTCACGCGAGGGTTGTAATCTATAAGACAGGTGACGGTGTAATGGAAGTAGAATAGCTTGGATACCGACTTCAACCTTGAAAGACCTGCCATAATTTGATTATCCACTTTGCCGATTGAGGTTTGTTTTCATCGCTCCGTCCAAAGTTGTTTTGTGGATCGATTTAGCATAACAAACAAAGTTGCAACAAGGGGCGGGTGTTACAGTGTATTTGCAGTGCCATGTGTTATCCTCAAATAGCCAACTTCTTTTTAAAATGTTAATGGAGAAAACAGCTACAGACATGACAAGGCTCGACGTTGACGTTGACAATTACAGATAAGTCTCCTACGTTTCCCTGCTGCATATCCCTTAATTGCCTTTTTTTGCATTAAGCATTTTTCACTCTCAGGGTGAACATTGATATCATTGACTTCCTTTTTCGTAGGCTATTTGAAAATGCTTTCAGTGTCGCGTGGAGCCTGCTGTAACACCGTTCCGTCTGAATCAACTGTCTATAAATAGCGGGAACTCAGACCTGGAATAAACGGGCGCTCATGGCCAGAGCTGAAATGGATTGCGCTGTTTACATCGTCTCACCGTTTCTGTGAGGTCGACAGTAAATTATTCGTGTTATTTTGTATTTTACAACATATGGCACAAAAATATACACACTCTCTTTCTCTCTCTCTCTCGATTTAAAGCGACTTTGTGCACTAACTAGATCTGGAAAGAATGAACATCACGGTTTTTTTGTCTCTAAAGAAAACGATATCTGTACAAGAAAGGTTTTGAAAACTTAAGTTTTAAAAAATTTAGAAAACAACGTCCTTAACATCAAAAAGATACAAGTTGTCCTAAAGATATAACGTGGAAGCCTATGGTTTCGAAATACGGTGGCATGACGCACACTTGTCGCTGCAACGCTGGCAGTAGCGGAACGGGCTTGTAGTGCGAACAAAAGCAGGAAATATTTCTACCAAGCTGCTGCGTTCACTTGACCAACAACAGAAACTTACAAGATTTATTGATGGAGTTCAGAGAAAACATCTGTAGTTTGTTTAGAAATCGGAGAATTCCGAACCAATATAGATATGATGTTTGTAGCGCATGTTCTACGCTCCACCCAGTCTGAAGGAGGCATCCCTTTTCTTTGATGACTATTATGAAACTCACAAATTGTTAGTGAAAAAATTCACATTTGTGAATCCTCTCCTCCTTTCAACCCTTTCGGTAGGCCTGGTTGTGTAAAAGATGAAAAAAACATGCAAATCGATGTTCCTGGAAACGTTTATGGAACAGCAACACGGAATGTCTGTGACGTTAAAATATAGCTGGTGCCAGAAACGAGCCGTATTAAAAAATGTGCTAGTTGAGCGACAACACAATTTGGAGACTAATGTTTTGTTTAGTGGGGCCTCAACTAATTGATTGTGAGTGCTTAAACCAAAATATATATCCCTTTCAAACAGTAAACTTTACATTCGCTTTTTCTCTGTAAATGACAAAAGAACCTGCAATGACTATAAATGTCTAATGTCACTGCCATTGACCTTCTCAAATTTTGAGTAAACCACTTTAAAAATAAAAAGGATAACGCAAAAGTCAAATTTGATTGACAAAATAGTTTATTCTTGATGTCTGTCCATCTGGAAAGATAATGTGTTTTTTCAATCAAATTCTTTTTTAAAACGTCGATTGTTTATAATATTCTGCACTTTACTCGTTAACACATAACTTAGTATTTAAAAGGAAAGAAATCGTCATTTGATAATATTTCTTAGTACTTTTATGTGTTGGGTATAAATGCAAATACACATCATATCAAGGTTTCATTCATCAGAGGACGTTGAGTTTGCAGAGCTCTCCAAAGCATCTTCTTGAAGTTGCAGAAAACTATCTTTCCTAAAAACTCGATTATAAAACCTCCTGGAAATAGAGTTATTTTTCACAATTCCGTTCCCGCCATTCACAACGTCTGTCGTCTGCGGCACAGTTCCAGTCATCGCTCCCCTGCGAGCCTTAAACTGGGAAACCCCTATATCAAAGTCCTCACTACTAGAGGACGACACCGTCGCTGCCCTCTCGCGTGGTCGAGATGTAACCGACGGGAGATGCCGGCGAAGAGAGCCGGGGCTTTTTCGTAAACTCTTCCAGTCACGATACAAATTTTCAAAAACACATCTGACACTTTCATAAGATTCCCTGACAGATATTTCATGGAAGTTTGTACATCCGATTTCGAAACTGAATTTTTCACCTTCTTCAAAACTCACCATTCTTTCAAAAGTAAGGTCACTTTTATTTCCCACTAAAACGACAGGAAGGTCTCGACTCTGAGCAAGAGCCCCAGTGCTAACTTTCCTCTGACGCTTGCTAAAGTTAATAAGAAATTTCATTCTTGCACATTCCTCGAAGCTGACCCGGTCTGTTATGGAGTACATTAGAATAAAACCGTCTGCCCAACGAATATTTTCCTCAAGTTTCATATGCTCTTCGTCCTGAAATGGAAGAAGGTTGATGTTAATACCTTTGATGCCCTAAGGATTAGTCCTACTACACTGTACTTTGTGTTCTTGACAAATGAGCATTGTGTTTAAAAATTCCTTTCGTCATCTCTAACACAATATTTTACTGAACCTAAACACGGTAGTGGACGTGCTATCCTGACCAGAGAGATTACCTATGTGTTGAAACGTTTAGCGACTGTTACTGATATTTTCAATCGAATACCAGAAGTGCTTTTTAACCTGAGCCTTTCACAAGCAATATTGGATTCTGGCACCAAGAGGTGAACCCCTATATGTTTCTCTTGGCTTAGGAATCACGAAAAAGAAACCTTTCCCAGTAGACAGTTTATTGCTGCTGTGCTTTTCAGTAGGCGATGTTTGGATACCATTGGCCCTGGGTCAGACCTAGTTTTCTCAGGGCACTTTTTGTGTCAACAGTGGAAAACAAAATGTTCCACGGGTTTTCACTAGAGAATTTAAATGACGCCAATGCCTGCAATTCGTGTCTAGTTTTAGTCCCTTTTCACTATTCGTCTGCCAGTTATTTCTGTTTGTTTAAGGTAGAAATATTAATGCCTCAACTGTGGCAGTACCATGAGCATCTTGTATTGGTATATTTTGTCTTGCTTCACAATCATTATCCATATATTTACCTGTCCAGCAGTATCCAATATTTCAAACATCACGTGGTCATTGTCCACCACCGTCTGGAAACTGTACACTTGTTCTAAAAGAAAAAGAATATATATCCAATAACCGAACCGATATGAGCAATTGCAAGATTATATCTTTGTATGATTCATAAATTAATTAGGTATTTTATATTTTTTGGTATTTAGGACATTTTCTCTGAGTCTGCCTCAAATAATGGGTTTTTGCCAATTTATTTCCATGTCATTTCTTCATTCGACAAAACACAATAACTGAGTACTCATGATTTGTGATATTTGTGTATATATCAAAACTGAACAAATATTATATCAGTCTCAGCTATATATATATACAGTATATCAGTCTCACAGAATTTAAACTAAAAATAGACAAATGTGTTGGAGAAATCAGTTCTCAATACACGCACTGTATGTAAATGTATAATAGAGATTTGCGTCACGCATTGTATCTAAAAATCAGAGTCGGCACGACAAAGAGACCTAAGAAGTTATTTCAATTTACCTAGTGTCGGGTCGTAGTCGCCTATAAACTTGCGTGTGATATAGCGGACAGTTAAAGCTGAAATATAAAGTATGAAGTGGTAAATTAATATTGTCTTCCATGGAGAGTCCTCATTCAAAAACTATACAGACATATTTCGGAACTTTGATGATGCTATGAATCTGGGAACAAGTTTGTTTTTATGATGATAGAAGAATTATTTGTGTTTGACTGAAAGTTAAAATGAAGCACAAATAAAAGGTTAGGAATCATATACTATTACTGTTCTCTTCTAATGACAAAAATAGCCAAACTATAAGTCCGCGACCTGAGATAAACCTATCATTTATGCCTCTCCCAAAGTGTACATTTCCTGAAACACTTAGCTTATATTTTACATGGAAATTTAAAAAAAGCGCACCATAGAATATATAATGAATTGTCGGTTTAGTTATCAGCTCAGCTATAGTTGGAAGTAGCAATAAGGTACCCAAGTACGACTGTGAGGACCTCAATGCACCTCGTATACAAGATAACCGTGTTTACAGACAGTGTCCAAATGACAGCTATATCATCTACTTTAGATACAAGAAGTGATGTAACATAGTAATTGCGTCAATCGAATGTTGGCCGTAAGAGGGGTTATTAATCTAGATATTTAGAACGCCCTGAAAATGCCTCTTTCACCCTAGTGCTTGCTGCCAGTCGGATTTTTTACTCTAAAAGAATTTCAGAGTCTTCCAAAAGCGGTCTTCGGTGCTTGATATGTGGCACATTAAACTATGTCATCTGGCAGTGAGCAGGATATTTTTTACTTGGAATGATCAGTATTTTATCTTTGAGAACTGTATGTTCCATCCTGAAGATATGTAAAGTTTCAGTTGGTTAGCTGGTAATTATGTTATTCAGTGGCGAGATTCTTAGTGTGTACTTGTCTATTTTATTTTATTTTATTTATTTATTATTATTATTATTATTATTTTGTAAACTTGTTTTTAGGATCTGAAATGTGATAAATAGTCGAGCAATCTTATGCAAGGCAATTTATCAATGCGCCTTCCACCAATTATTTTGCAGTATATCCTTCCGGCAATATCTACCGAATGTCTGCAATCTAAATCGTCTATCTATCCTGACTTGAACATCTTCCAATTTTACTTCTGTCTGCCTTTTATTACGTGTGCACTCTTACTTTTATTGGTATCACAAAATATACATCTTACGAGGCCGAATACGGGTTCTATATCGTAAGTATTGTTTTATAAACAGATAAAAAGAACTACATGTATTAAAATGGTACTTGACGATATTTGACAACAAAAAGTAAACAAGGCGGGCACTGGGTAACTTGAAATTTTGGACATTTATCTATAAAATAGATATCAGAAAGTATAATCAGACAAAAAGGTGCATATTCACTTTTGGTGGATGTTGTCTGTAAGTTTTACGACCAAGACTCTCACAGATTAGTGTATAGTCTACATTTCTTGAGTTCAGTCTGTTTCCTGTGAAACACAATTTGTTATTCTGCACTAACGAAAGTGCATTTGGTCTGGAAATCAGAGAGGCACAGGGCTGTGCCGGGCGATGTATGGCCTTTGTATCAGATAATTTCGTTATTAAACTTAGACTTTCACAGAAATAAACCCACTAAACATTTCCTGGCAAATTGCCAAAATACCAAAGACCATTTATTCTACGACTGGATATATTTGTTTGTAGTGTTTAAGTGGTATTGGTAGTGTATGATGCAACCAAAAGCTTTTAAAATTGCAAAAATCAGTGCGCACAGGGTTTCAATAATAACGGGAGTGAATATTTTTTCAAGGAAAAAATAAATAAAGATAAATATAAGAGCACACGGCTATAGAAATCATCCTAAACATTGTCAACATCTTCTTTATTCATTTATGGAGACAGGAAGAAGACTGAAAAGGGATTTTATGAACCATTTCCCCATTTCCACTTTTAAGAAAAAATCACTCCATCTTTCCTAAACCTCCATCATAGAACCATCTCATCGACCATCTAGGTCAGTTATATTCACTTAGATTGGTAAACGCACTGAACATGAAGGTTTAATGTGGTTTTCACACGACAACAGGCGTCAATACAGACTAGATAGCCGATGTCGATGTATTTTATGTCTCAAAATTGGTGATTTTTCTTTGAGATGTATAACATCACCGCCCTCAGTGTCAGTAACGTGATGTTTATTCTGGATCAGAATCCTGATTCTGATCTGTGGCGGAGAAGTCACCGTCTGGTTGCTCACAATCAGGGTTTAATAACCGCCTCTGGCCTAAATAAGAGGGAAGTTGATAAACATTTCATGTCCTATTCACCCATGTTTAGCTGCTTGATTACTGCGATGAAATGTTACCTGATGCATTGATAATTCATAAGACAATATTTAGTTTTTGAATAGATTAGGGTGTTAATTATAATCTTAATTTTTTACTTGCCACCATGACGTCCACTGACATGACAATTTAATGTGTTTTTTTTTTACGTATAACAGTTGGATAAACAAAACACGATACACTTTAATCCTGCAAAAACTGTGCTTGCAATTTTCGCTGGGAAAACTGTAAACTTAGTGGAATCTGCCCTCAGCCAAGAGCCCAATAAATACGGAGCTTTTCTACATGTGGTACAGTAGGGGAAAAAAGTTCCTCACCTAGAGACTGCCATTTTTGTCATGTGAAAATATATTTACCTTTTACGATATAACAAGTAGGCCTCCACATGTCATATGACTTACACTAAAGGACTTGTTGAATTTAATGTCAGCGTGTTTCCAGATGTGTGAGATGCAATAAAAAATTAAACATTAATTTTTTTCATTCCTAGACATAAATATCGTTAGGAACATAAACGTATTTAATCTAGGACCCGCCACTCCTAGATTTCATGAAATAAATGTGCATTATATAAACGCACGCTGGCGCTGGCTCACCACTGGTAATACACGCCTGCAAGTACTAAAACTACTTAAGGAGATAGTTGGATAAATTTAAGGAATCTCACTTAAATTATTTTACTTACCTGACTTCCCCACTGCCCCCTGTCCCAATATGATGATCCGCAATGTCCTTGTCTTGTTGGAGTTGGACCCCGAGAGTTTCCTCAGAATAGGCGAGGACATTTTGGTTTTGGTTGTCGTCTGCTGGGTGACTTTCATTGATATTCCCAAGTCGTATATCACAGGGACAGCCCATATGATGTCATGGGAGCATCCCACTTTTCTGAACAGTCAAAACTGCGGGAGTAACGGACATAGAAATAGCTATCTCCCTGGAAACGGACAAGAGTGGAAATGCATGTTCGTCATTAATCTAAATCAGATAACATGAAACCAGCCAAAACTCTATGTAAGTCACTCCATAGCAACAGAGTAAAATTTAATAGTTACCAGCAGTCTTCGCCGTTAGCTGAAAAACTGAGGGGAATACTAACGTGCACTATATAATCAACAAAACTAAATCGGTAGCTCTGACTGTCTTGTATATACATAAAAAGCATCTAGATAATGGTGCACTTTAATTTTTTTCTTGATTACCCAATTAACCAACCACCAGGTGGCGTAACATAGGCAGACTGTCAATACAAACCTTGTTCCTTGCTCTCTGTAATTCTGGTCAAGATTTTACTTTTGTTGAACTCCACGCCCGCTTTTTTAATTTTGAAAATAAGTAACATGTAAAATTCACCACTTTGTCACACTTTTTCTGTCCAAAATTTCTTTTCGTTGCTGGCAAAAATTTCGGATTACTTTTTGGAAATCCCTGAATTAATCTTGACTTAAGGTGATGATGATGCTGGGGCTAAGGACCCCTTCTGAAAACCCTCCAACACTGGCACGAGCTGAATAAACACCCAACCGCTGCATTAAGTAGTTTGTTCTGAATTCTCCTAAAACCGGCGTTCTCTGGTCAAGATCATTTCAAGTGATTAATTGCGTTTAACTAACCCTCGTGAATGTTTTAGGTATTTCGACGGCGCCAGGAACAAATGATTATGTACCGAGGCACGGTAAACAATCGAGATCAACAAATACGCCACCCGTTGAAGCACATTTGCACATTTCGTGATTGAGACCTCGAAAACGACAGATGATCTCAGCATCTGATGTGACAATCTATTATTCTGGTGATCAAGACAACGAAGGAAAGTGCACGAAATAAAACTGATACACAGCAATTGGCTTGGCAAATTAAGATTAAGGAGTCTCAAATTTCTACCCAACGAATTACTTACGTATGCAGCATTAATCGCAACGACAATCCCTCTTTGGCGAGTAGAAAGTGCGTATTCCGTTACGGTAGTCAATGCGTGTTTGTTACACAGAAGACTGCTTAACACAGTAACTTTGTCCTTCAAGTCCTGCGGGTTTACCCCGCCTTACTTCAAAAATTGCACTTCATGGCCTTTGTCCCCAGTGTTGCCAGAGCGGGACGTCGCCACAAAACGCTAAAATACCGGAAAGTCCTATGGTGTGAAGACAACGGTATGCACAATTTTACATCGCGTGCTCCAGATGATTGTGCTACTTTTCTTGACGTTCGAAGCCTCTTAACCAATCGTAATTCTATTTTTTTTTTCCTGTGTGGGTCAAGGTAATCTCTCACTGTTAAAAAATCACCAATGATAAATTTCATTTTAGCACAAAATAACGTCCAGTCTTCTTATACTGCCCCTGCACAGCGGCGAACAACCTTGTCTTGCCACTGCCGCTTGTCCCGCGCATAGAATAATGATAGCGTGTTTACCCACGAATAAGTGTGCTACTGCGATCTCCTGGTATCTGGTGCGAACTTTGGCAAAATGCTCTTATTATAATATCGGCGTCGTTGCGCTTGATGAAATTAACAGTATAATATCCCCCCGAAAGAAATGCTGCATTAACGTGACGAGCATGAAACAAAAGAAAACCTGCTCCGTGCAAATCCCCCAGGGCGTTATGCTGTAAGACCTGTGATCTGCATACATGCACAACATGCACTCACACACAGACGGTGAGGCACATTGACGCGAGCTCCTCGTGTATTACATTTCAATTTCTGTTACATCTTAGTTACCCGTTAAATACGCGTAAAATAGGCGCACCCAGGGGTGGAAAACGAGGTATAGTTACAACGTGATCTCTTGATATTCTGTTAAATAAATACACTCTGCAGTACAATGCGTATTACGCTCTGCTTGGTAAGGGACACCGAAACAGTGGCCTGGCAGTCAATGAGACGGGGGACTTGAAAGGGGCAGGGATGGAGGGATTGGCTAGGGTTTAGGCGGCTCATATATCATAATAGATACGATGACCCGAAAGCGACACTTTTTTTCCCTCAAATGTTGGCTTTTACATTTACTATTGTATCCTTGATTATCCGTGTCCCCTTTTACATCAAACCATTAAGTTGTGGGTTAAGCGTCAATATTCAGGGCCAACCCCGTCTTTATACAGAATATACAACTATTTCAACAGGTTTAAATGTATATTTTGTGTTATGACGTTGATATGAGATATAGAAGGAAGATTAGAATCTCCCTAAAGCCTCTTAATTTGAATTCAGTTTTATAACAAGAAAGTAAACAGTATTTGAATGGGGCAAGTTATATTAACAATTTCACGCATTCTACGCCTCAACATATATTACATAGAAAAGGTACGCTGAGTGCTGACCGGGGTCAAGTTATTAAAATAGCTAATTTATGCTGCCATGCTATTTTGGGGTCTCTTGAACTAGGTAAGAACACAACAGCTTGCATAATATTATGCTAATCCTAAGAGCTGCTCAGATTAATTTCTGTGTTACCTGTCACCTAAGATGGAGCTACACCTTTGACTTCTAGATCAAAGTTTAATAACGCATAAGCCTATTCATCAAAGCTAATTTGCTAATTTGGATTACCGTCAGCTGGTTATTGTGTTTTTAATCTTTCATTTCAGACCACATTCTTTCTCTAAAACAATTGTGTATCTAAAAAATGAAAATAAACAATCCAAATCTTTAATTTTATTTTTTTCTCAATATTTTTCTTGATATGTGAATAAATACAAATTTTCTCATTGCTCCTCCAATTTGATCAAAAGTAGGAGAGAGAAATAGAGGTGGAGCATATCACTTTGCCTGGATAAACTCTTCGTAAGCTTAGATTATGTTGCATGCACAAGATATATCTGGTAATATAGACAAAGGTTCAATGATAATTCTATGATAAGGTGTAATAGGTCCTGTCAATATGATGCCATAACCCTGCTGATGATATCAATTAAATTACGGCGCAGTGTATACGTTGCAATGATAAATTTATTTAGCTTGATGACGCTGTTATTTTAACGATGGATTCAAAGGGCTCATTTTAAACCGTTCCACAGGAACAGCATGTAATATCAATCTTTCAAATCCCCTTGATCACACAAAACCAGCTGTCCTCACGGGCATGCTATTCATCCAAATAGCACTTCGACCCTTTTCTTAGTCCTGGCCTAAAATTCTGCAATTCTAAGCGCTTTTCAAAATCTGCATAATTACATTTTTTACATAATGATACTTACAGTGAATCAAATCTCTGTGAACCCCCAAGTAATCTCTCCAGTTTCACTCAAGTTTTTGAGGTCTAGATCTGTATGGCAGTGAAGAGAGATCGCCTAATTCAGTGACACTTGTGGCACAGGTTGTAGAGCTATGCTGGTAGGTACATGTAGGTTGTTCTGGTACATCAAGTGTGAATCTCTCCCGTGTTATCTATGATCAATTAAACATGTCAGTTTTATTCCGTACATTTGTTTACGTCAGGTGTTTACATTCTTGTCCGCTGATGTAGGTATTAGTTAGATAACTTTGCTATCTTCCAATGGGACAAGGCCTCGGCCGAGTAATCCACAGACTCAACAAAATAAAACGCATAGGTGTAGTGTGTTTAGAGACGCACGAATGCCACAGATGCATGCATGGGCGTGCATTCCAGGAAAGGACAACAGGAATGACCGGGGATACGGTGCTCATCTATGGCTATGTTATACATCCGCCATCCTGTGTAACACGCTTAACTTTTTACCCCGCACCAGCAATAACCAGACCCAACATTTTGAAGATTTATTTAAAACTACATTTCGCCAGTAGCAAGGTCATAGAAAATATGTTTTGAGTCTCCAGTACACATTTTGAATAAAAACATTGCTATTTCCTACCCAGATAACGGACGTTACTCCCTCACTGGACTAGATAAGGTCCACCATGACATGTTTGTATACCAAGCATCCGCCTATTGGACATAAACTGTATGTAGGATGAGCACGTAGGAGAAGACCCACACGTAAAGAAATGTAATACATTCCACCTTTCTTCATATGTGCGCGCCCGCGCGAATTAATATGTGTTGTGCGTGCGTTAAAAATGTGTGTGTTTTCCCGAGTGCGTGTGCATGCTATTTCTACACCAACAAAAACTCCATAAGAGGCGAGAGGGGTAATAAGATAAAGTTTTTGTTGTAGAAAGTATCATAAAGAAATGCATATACACGTACAAATGTACTTCAAATAACCAATGCGGCAACTATGAGATCGACATCTTGATCACCAAATGTCATGGAGGAAAAAATTAGAGCACCTCACCGTGCGCCGATGGAAATTGCCGATGTTCACGTTTGATTAGCACGAAATATTTTTGTTCTTAAATACTATGCACCTCCACCGGCGAAAAAAATTGAGACAAAAATATTTTAATGAACTCTTGTGTACGAAAGTGTTAATCAATGACATTATGTTGATAAATGTATATTACGTATATTGCAACACCATACAGTTATCTATACCAAGACCAGAGTCAAAGAAAATTTGAGAAATTAATAAAGTAAGAAGCTAAGACTACTATAATGTGGTCAGTAATTATATTGGGCTTTATGCCACTTTTATAGCTGTATTGTAAAAATACCCCCTGCACCGCAGATATATTATTAATGACACAATACCAATGTTAGGAAATGAACGTAGTACATTGGATAGACTGTCCTATAATACTTAAGTTTGTAACAAAGTTTCTACTGCAGCTTATCTTTATTTGTGAATAACTCCCCTTTTACCTCTAGATTAGCGACCATAAACTGGTAGCAGATTACATGGATTACTGGAAGAATTGTAAGCGCTATTGGAAAGCAATTCAAATGGTCAAAGAAAGATATTTCTAATCCCAGATTTCAAATTATAGCACGTAGACGACTTTACAGACTTTTGCTATCTAACCTTGAGTCTGGCACTTACCCTTTTCCACACGCTTTTAAACACAAAATAAGGCAGTAGGGATATTCATGAATGTTAAGAGAGTAATTCAAAAATCTGAAATTAAAATAAATATTTATTTTATTTATTTTTTTTTGAGGAAACGGAAGCGTATTTAATAACGTAAGGTGTAATTTTTGAAGTACGTATTTCTATGACCTTGCTGCTTGAAAGTCCAAAATGCAGCTTTTCACAAGTCAACATTTTTCTTATTCAGATTTCATGCCTCAAAGATATATAAGAGGAATATGGATTACGGTGTTTATAAGTACTGCACTTCCTTTTTCTATTCTTGGAAAAATACACAGTGAACAGCATTGCCTGTTTGCAAGTAAGCGGGCTGTTATGTCAACAGTTGTATCACGTTTTCCGATTGTAGAAAGGTGCTGTCGACACGACCGAGGAACACCCTCTACATTTAACGTAACGTTTCAGATGAGGTTTACATCTTTTAATTAAATATTTGCCGGAATACTGTCTTTGACCCATTTAACGGACATAAAACTTGCCAGAGCATGAGACATTTACAGGTACAAACTGGAGCGTTTCATTCTAGATCCTGGTTTATAAAAAGTGTGTTTAGGCAATAAGAGAAAACGTTGACCATATCTCCCAAAACAGACAACTTGTGTCTGGAAAAAAGTGAATACTAACTCCACAGCCAAAAAAAAACTTTTCAAACAGATGCATGCAAGGCGCATGTAAAAAACAATCCATATTTGGTCGAGTGTAAACGTGACTCGAACCATTCAGAGGACAGACCTGTCGCAGGTGCGAGTATACACACTAATCTCGGTGGTCAGATTAAAAAGCGTAAACTTCCCCTTGGGTTGCCAGGCAGGTGAGAGCAGTCAGTAGTCCACCCTTAACAGGAGCGCCGTGTCGCCACGATCCTGATAATTAACTGACCACACGATGGACGTAACTCTACGTGCACTGGACAATCGAAATTATTGGAAAAACTACTCGGTGTTATCGATTTTCGTAGTAATCTGAGAGATTAAATCCTGATTAATCGTTTTCTCAATAAGAAAAGATCCTTTCCTTAAATTTGCATGAGTTTCTTTTTTTTTCCAGATAAAGCTCTTTCTGTAATTTGTCGTTTAAAAATATTAAAATATCATAGATATCGTATCAAATTATATATTACCTTTACTAATGCTATTTTTAAGCATGCGCTGTTTTGGTGAAGTTGATATTTTTGTTATTCTCATGTATCATGGATTTAATTTATTTCAAGGACCAAAAGATACCGAAAAGTTCACAACGTACGTGTCTGTGCTTAGCTTAAAGCAAAGTGAACTGCAAAAAATAATTCACACGATGATACAAATATGGAACAGAGATGGTGATTCGATTACGTGGAAAAAATGCAACGCACATGCAGCTTTGCATATTAGCGCAGGGTACCTAGAATGAAAATACATCTATAAAGGTGTCACAGTCATCTATGCTATCACAGGTATAACTTGTCTCCATGCATCGATGTATTAAAACTAAATCACGAATACCTCTTTGAACTCATGTTTTCCTGTGCAGTTAACCACACTTAAAAAATACTGCATGATATAGAGTATGTAACAAATTGTGATAGTTGTGACTTAACCTGTCGCAATTTAGTTCACTTGTTCTGCAGGTTGCAGTCCCGTGAAGCGATTCCTATCTTAACAGTGATGTTGGTGCTATTCTCTTTTATGAAGTAGTGTAAGAAATATTAGTAGTTGGTTCTATACTTTAAAAAGTAACCAGTGTCACAGTTTCCCACCCAGAACTAGAACTAGACGCTTGTGTTTAAGTTTACGTATTCAGCACACCCACCTGTAAATGAAAATTTTAATTTAAAATAGAATCAGTAGTATTATCTGTAATTCTATAAATATTTTGAGAACTTTTTGCTAGCCTCATATGATAGACAAATTTATCAATGGTAGGTCAACAAATTGCAAAGGTTAATTGCTATTTAGTGTGCTAACGCGTGAAATATGCTTGTCCAGTATACCTAGTTAGTTAATATAACCATACCAGTAAAAAAAAAGTACTGCGGGGAGGTTGCAAGAATATATATGCACCAGGATATATGTAAATATACGTAAAATCAAAAAGGTTGTCTGACCGTCAGAAAGGTACCAACCTTACTGGATGCCCTGTCCATTAGTCTCTTATCTACATAAGTAATGGAGTATTTTTCACTTCGTACAATTTGAGGTTTAAAAAATGACGCCAAGAAAGATTTTTCATCTTTAATGCTAAAAGGTCATCTCCATTCAATCTTACCCATATCTGAACGTCTTCCTTTGCAAAATTATGGTCGTTGCCCCGTGAGAAGTCCAATAAGTGAATAAAGCCCCGCATTGTCACAGCCATCTAATCTGACCACACAGTTTACTTTAAGCATCGTCTGTGACTCTACAAAATCGCGCATTTCCAACGAATATTTATGAGATAGCAAGTTGAATATTCGATAGAAAGAAAAAGATGTAAATATGTTACCTGAAAGGTTTTTAAAATGTTATTTTTTTTCTTCCACATTAAGTGCAATTCATTTGGCATAATGATGTCTACAGTATTCTTGTTAATGTAACGAAATCTATACGTCTCAAGTTTGTCATTATCCTAATGAATGTAAAACAGATTGTATAGTTTGTCACGTATATTAAGACATGTACAAACTTCAAAGAAGATACTTTGTAGAACAAATTTGAATTGTCTGTCACAAAAAAAGATGCTGAATACACCTGAAGATATATTTAAAATATATAAATTGCTCTGTGAAATTGACAGTGTTAATAATTCGTGTCAGTCTCCATGAGTCATAGCCAAAACGATAGCGGCATTGTCTACAAGAATTCCAGAGGTGTGATAGCTGCCTATCATATAAAAATATCACATCAAATGTGACATGCGATCTTAACATTATTACGACCTCAACACCTTGGACTCCGATAACCCGATGTCATCGATAAACGGCGTATAAAAATCGGTGGCGTTTTAGCTTGATTAGTTTGTTAAAGGTTGGAAAAGTTGGCCACCGCATTGGAGCCATGCTGGCCATTTTCGTACTGAGCGCACTTAGCCTAGCGCTGGTTGTGAACGCGTCAAATCCTTCATCGTATCCAGGTAATGTGAATGAGTTTAACGGGTAAATTTCTATTTGTAAAATACAGAAAGTAAGAGAGAAAACTATGGCAATGTCTTAATTTATCTACCAGTTTAAGGTTTGCGTTTCTGCAGCGAGAGAAAACGTGTGGAAATTTATACAGTTTCGGGAATAAATAATCCCTCGGTATTTTTAAAGATTTTTCATTTAATATATTTTTTCACAATGCCAAGAAACGAAGGTTTTGCAAATTATTTTCTAAAATAATGCCGTTTTGCTGTATTTCTTGTGAAACATTAAACTGTCCCTGTCACCATATAGTCTAGCCAAAAAATGGATGAAACTGAATTGGAGATTTTGTTAATGGCTAAAATAGTACAAAATCATCAAACAACTAAAAAAGATGACTTACGCCAAAAGACCTAATGAAGTTTTTTTTTTTCAATTTTTAACACCGCTAAAGTAGCCGCAAACTATTTATTGAGTAATTTAGAATAAACATTCCAGACATTTTTTGAGACGTTAGCCATCCTGATGCCTTCCTGACAAGTTGCAAATTTTGTACTATGTTATATTGCACTACAATAATCTACATGTAGATCGATTGGAGAATGTGAGATTCTGTTGCGATTAACAGTAACGGAGGTTTAAAATTTAGTACGCTTATGTTTTTTGTGCGAGAACAGATAAATATAGTAATAATTTTTTAAGTTGCTAGACGGATGTTAGTAAAGTTCCACTCGAACAAATAATTCGTCGGCTTGCTTAGTTTTAATTGAAATTAAAAAAAAAAGATAAATGGGTCTATATATGGAAAATGAGTGTATTGCGATCTTTCAATATTTTACTTGCGTTCATTTCAACAGTTACGGAATGTTGCAAACTAGGAGACTTCATAGCAGATGCTATGTACGCCAACATCTTCTACAGGTGTGAAAATGTTGATGACTATGGAAATCTACGACCTACCAAAATGTCGTGCGCTAACGGGGCCCGGACTGACGACGGCTTCATTAATGGCCCTTCCTACACCAAGTACCCGATCTGCGGTGTAGATGAGCCCGCTTGTACTGCTGACTACCCCGGACAGTGTTTTAGGCAGAACTCAGGTGCGGTATTCCTTTTTTATAAGTCTGTGTTTTCATTTTCAAATGATGACATCAACGACCTGCTAAAAGCACATCTTAATTAAGCGAAAAAGCAAGGAATTTAGTGATCTTTAATAAATAAAGAAACACCAGTGACACGTAAAGCACACGTAATAATTTTTTTCAGAAAATGTATTTTCAAATGCATGCCTAAAACGTGTGTTTACAGGTCGAGAACAATAGAATGATGGTCAGGTAGTTTCAGGCTATCATTCATGGTGTCAGGGAAATGTGTAAATTGCATCTTATTTGCGTCAAAATTTCATTTCGTGGACCGGTTTTTATATACAGGTGCTGTATGTGTTTGTATATATCAACTGCGTCGCTGTCGCTGTCTGACTCATCTGCTGTTCTCTCTAACTTTCAAACCGTATTTGTATTTACTTAAAATTGATTTTTTTCATGTGTTCCCATGAATGCTTAACAGTACTTTCGTTTTACTTTAAATTAGCTGAGTGTTTTTTTTCTTTTAGTTCTTTTAATTGGGGAGTGGGGGGGGGGCTGCGAAGGAGTTGGTAAATGCAAGTGCCTTACGAATAATCGTATTCTTTTTTTTTTTTTCATAAAAGTTTACGTTTCCTGGAATGTGCCTGTTTGTGTTAAATGAAGCCATGGTAACGCCCCTTCCGTAAAGTGTCTGTATATAGCTTTGCTGTCTAGTAATTCTGGAAATCAATGACAAGTGGTTTTCAGCTGATATTACAGTCCTCTTCTTACTGAATGTGGCAGGTATATCTGTAGGGGTTGGTGCATTTCCTCCGATATTCCTGCCAAGCGTAACAGGTCTTTTTTCCTTATAGGCTTCACCGACTGGATCAGTTTCGACAGTCCAAAAAGCGGCGATGGTGACAACGAACTGCTGCTTGACCCAGAGGTGATACATATATCATTTTTTAAATTTTTATTGTGGTGCTGCTGAGAGCAACTTTGCAGATGCTGCTAAAAATTACTTTGAGAAAATAAACGGCTTCAAGATATAGTTTTTCTATTTCTTAAATTCTTTTTTATGACACGGGTTTCCGTTGGCCGAACTATTTTATTTACGATTATCATATCTCCATATCAATATATAAAGTGACGGAATTCGTAGAACAAATTATTCTTGTGTAAGTGTTGTAAATTTGTGTGGTAGATATATCTAGTTTTGTTTTCAAAGTAAATGACACTAATGTTTCTTGTTTAAAAGGTGTAGACAGACTGGTCTTAACTTTCCATTTTACAGTTTATGTGCCACAACAGTTTCCCAGGCTCAGAAGTGACCCCTGTCATTCAGTGCCGCGTTGCCGGTACGGACATCCCGTGGTGGGCAGCTGGGCAGAAACTGAAAGTCGCGTGCGAGCCCTTCAAAGGACTCCAGTGCCTCAATAAGGATAACGGGTACAAAGGCTGCAAGGACTACGAAGTGCGCGTGTACTGCGCTCAACCTGCATACAAGTACTACCGATGTGCAGGAACTAAGTTACAAAAGGATGCGCACAAAGACTTCCTCGGTGGTGTGACCAAGTTTGACCCCAAGTTCGATGAAAAACCTTACTTCAACAACGACTATTTGAACATGGCTTTTAAATACGGCAGTGTGAGGGAGGGCAAAACGATTGTGCCTGATGTAGAAGTTGACGACATAATCCCGGCACCTAATCCCGTTCCTGGCTATGTCGCCCCTGCTGATGGTTACGCTAACAAAGGTCCTGCTGCTGGCTATGCTCCCGGCCCTGCTGGCTATGATGACAAAGCTCCTGCTGCTGGCTATGCCCCCGGCCCTGCTGATGGATACGCTGACAAAGCTCCTGCTGCTGCCTATGCCCCCGGCCCTGCTGGCTATGATGACAAAGCTCCTGCTGCTGGCTTTGCCCCCGGCCCTGCTGATGGATA